>JAJJMA010258544.1:0-39817 GCA_023529015.1 Papaver nudicaule | reverse complement strand
TCACACTTTACCCCTCAGATTCTCTTTATTGTTTTACACCTAAAACAAAAGGAAACTTGGAGTGCGGTTTGCCTCCGGATACCTGGTGGGACATTACTGCGGACTCTGGACAGAAACCAAAAACCGATGACACGGACAAAGTATGCGATGCAGACTCGATGGTAGAAAATTCAAAGACGTGTTCGTGAATTCATGAAACTAGTGGCATTTATCAACCGATGTCACCGCTTTGATGGTGAAACCGATGAAGACATTGTCAAGAGGGCTCTAACGGAATGGCGTCGATTGCACAAAAAGGATTTCAAATATGAAGCTCATTATAGGCAATGTATGAAGTTTTTTGTGAATCTTCACGGTAGCAATGGTGACTTGGTATAAGTCAGTTGTAATGATGGTAAAGAATAATAATATATAATGCATCTATGTAACAGTTAAAGATATTTATGTAACGGAAAAAGTAGTTTGCAAATTTTTAGTTTTGTTTGACAGTGTCACTTACGGCTGGTAAGTAACACTAAGTAACAACCGTAAGTTACTGTCGGCTTGTAAGTAATAACAACAGTCCAGAAAAAGTAACGTACGATTAACAATTACCAGCCGAATGTAACTTACGGCTGGTAAGTAACACCGATTACCGAAAGTCTGGAATTTTATAAAAGAGAACTAAAAAACACACAAGTTTAAGCTAAAATATTCCCATAATCCATAATACATTCATCATATGAAGTAGAAGCTCGGCAAAAGAAACGAAAAAAAACATTTATCACTCTCAAAAGAGTCCACATTTCAAATAACATATTCACCACCGTCTTCAAGCATCTACTTTTTCATCATCTTCTTCACCGGGCACTACAAACTTCGGTTGTTGGCCTCATTGCGACGAAAGAAAGGTACCCCAAGCGTTCATTGCCGTCTGGAAGTGTCCATACCATTCCTTAGCTCTCGCTTTGTTTAAAGTATGAGGGGACAACGGGGGTAATGGGCAATCATCCTCCAACTTGAGCCCTATGAAATGATTGCCTCCAATAATTGCAATCACAAGACGTTTGGGCTTCCCAAGATCTTCATGTACTTCATTATAGTTTACAAAGTGGGGAGTGAATGTGTTCTTACCACCTTAGGAGAAGTAGTGAACCACGCATTCAAATGCATCGGCGATTAAGTGGCCGCAAGTGGGAAATGACATCCAATTTCCCCTATCCATAAGATCACCTTGCCCTTGGAGTCTACTATTCATTGCCGCAAGGTTCTCTTGGTTAGAACCATTACCCGGCAACATTACATAGTAAAAAGACGGAACTCTATTTAATTTCGTATGCAACACCCACCTAACATAGGTGGGTGGGCTCATCATCATTCCATCCATGTTAAAGGGTCCCAATTGTTCACATGTAACATGGTAACCAAAATTCCATCTCCCTCTATATCATCCATCGAGATTATGTATTCATGAATTAAAGTGGGAAGAGATTTAATCCATTCATCATAAATCATGTGGTAAGGCCTATGAATGTTACCACTTGAATCTGGAGGGGTTATGTACCTTCCACGAGGTTCGTGACGTACCTCCTTGCCATGCTTAAAAACCCTATTATCAAGCTCTTCAACAACCATAACCGGGGTGCTTTCCCTCTTCACAACTTTGATTGGAAGCCTTACCCTTTGTGTTTCGTGAGACGTTGCCAAACCTTTGCCTTTGATGTCAACTCCGCAACTAGAACACCATTCTCTTGAGTTGGAGTAGCAACCGTTGGAATCTCCTTGCCTTTGCCTTTCACATTGGGTGGACGGCTTGTTGAAGCTTTTTCCGTGTTCGAGCGTTTACGCTTGTTGACAAACGCTTGAAGGGTCGCATCCATGTCGTCCAACCCCTCCACCTCCTCCATGTTATTCAGCATCTCGAACTCTTCACTCTCTCGATCCCTTTTGTATTTTTCATTCAACAAATGCCCGAAGGGTCTCTTTTCTTTGACTCGATATTTCTCTATTTTGCCGCACACCGACCTTGGAACCTTGTCAATTTGGTGTTAGGCCTGCCCCCTCCCATTCTTCTTTCTATCCGGTTCAAAAATATCGGATCTAGTGTAGGCAAAAGCCCATTGGCGTAACCTAGCACACCAAGATTTCCTTTGTCCCAAATTCATGTCCTCCCAAAATTCCAAGATTGCATCATGTTCATATGTATCGTCAAACCCTCCCGAAAAATCGACATCGATGACTTGTTCATGGAATGAAAGTTGCTTCCAAAATGGATCGATCTCACTAAGTGGGATGACGCCGTCTTTGTAAGTCGCAATTATATGGCGACATGGGAGTCCCAAGGATGACATGTTGGGGAAAACATATTCATCGTGGTATTCTCAATTTCTAAATGCTATAACTTCCTTCATGAGTATCTCGATTGCATAATGGGATACATTGTGTGTGATTCCGTCTAGCATAGGATCATCAAGGTATAAAACGTGTTTTTGCATTCGATTCTTTTCAAATGCGCCCTTAATATTATTTAAAACAACCATAAAGTACTTTTTCTTTGCCGCGAAGACCTTAACAAATTTACCATCACCATTAAAAAGATTTTGCTTGAACCGGTACTGAGAGGACTCCACCGAACTTGTTGCTTGGTTATTATAGTACTTGTGTTGATTAGTGAAAGCCGCGACAAATCGATGCTTGTGAGGGTCAAACCATTCCTCCTTTCAATACTTCCTAACTTCTGGGATACGTCTCCAATAGGCCAACATCTCACTTGCCTTCTCTTCATACTCCTTGATTGTGAGTGCCCAAACCAAGTGATCCCATTGTTCGGAGAATTTTGCATATTCATCTTTATTTAACTCATCCAACTTTTTCAACTCCTCCAACATTGCCTTCATTTTCGGTTCCGGTTGTAGTTTTTTAGCTTTAATAATCTCTTCTTTCATTGTTGGTTGGATAAGAGGCTTACACTTTACTTGTACACTATTCCATATGTGAAAATTGCAAAGCATGTTTAGAGAGTCCGGAAAAACCGTCTTGATAGCATTCATCAAGGCTTGTTCTTTGTTGGTAATGATGATTTTAGGATAATGATCTTTTTTGTATATATACTTCAGCTGTTCCAATGCCCAAGTATAGCTTTTCTCGGTCTCATCCGTCAAATAACAAAAGTCGATGCTAAAAGGTTGATGTGTAGATGTTTGACCAACTAAGTTCAAAAGAGGTAGATTGTACTTATTTGTCTTGTACGTGCAATCTAACATTAGAACTTGGTGATTGCATCGTGCCAATTTCATGAATTCCGGATGACAAACCAAAAGATTAGTCACTTTCTTGCCCGCGTCTTCGTCGGAGTAACAAGTGTATTTCTCTTGCATAGCTTCCCAAGCTATTTGTTGCATCTCAGTCCTACCTTGAGTTTTGTACTTCTTCAATTTAGCTGTTGCATTGTAAATATTTCTGGAATCCGATACGTTGTCCGGGTTTACATGCTTTATGTGGGCAAGAATATGACGAGGAGCTATATTTGTTTCATACATCCCATCAACTATATGTAATTCCTCCGGCGATAACTTTGCGGCCACCGCATGCTTTAGAAAACTCTCCAGTGGATCGTGGTTGTGGCAACCACTTATGACGGTCTTCAAGCACCATAAGCCACTCTCCTTTCTGCGTATGGGTGCACCTTATCTGGCCGTAAAAATTCTTACGGCCGCTTATCTCTACCATGTTTT
This sequence comes from Papaver nudicaule, assembly GCA_023529015.1. NCBI lineage: Eukaryota > Viridiplantae > Streptophyta > Magnoliopsida > Ranunculales > Papaveraceae > Papaver > Papaver nudicaule. The sequence continues at coordinate 36,104 of JAJJMA010258544.1, read as the reverse complement.
CAGGCTTAAAAGGTAAGTATACTCGCATAATACTTAGCCGTAAGTACCTTCAAACCAGACGTAAGTATGGACGTAAAATAGCATTTAATATTCTCATGCACAGTTACAGCTAGTAATGGAAAATTACAGGAGCCGTAAGTGGACGTACATCTTTAAAATCCCCAAATCGAATGACTTACGGCTTATAAGCGAAGAACATCTAGCCGTAATAAGCTACTTACGGCTCAGAATTTCTTACCTGCCAAGCCGTAAGTCACTTCTGGAAGTAACAAAAATCACATTTTTAACGTGATTTTGACAATTCTAGCATAATAGAGGCATACCTGATTGTTCTCTTCAACTTGTTCTTCATTTTGGACGTCCAGTTGTTCGTAATCTTCAGGATCGGGTTCGTAATCGTTAAGAAACTCATCCAGGGTGCTTATAAACTCTTTACCATTAAAGAATATATACAAACCTTCATTTCCTTCAATGGTTTTCTCTATCAGTGTTGCGTATTGAGAAGAGGAGTCTTCTAGCTCTATTTCGGCACTTGATTCACTCATTTTGGTTGAGTGAATCAAAAGTTAGGTTTTTGGAAAAAATTTGGTATTTTTTTCTCTCTTCTTCTTCTTCTCTCCCTTGATTTTGGAAAGATGAAATTTTTAAGGGCTTCATTTGGTATTATATCACACTAATTTTAATTAGGAGATTTTGATTAGGTTAAGTTAAGTTAATCATGGAGTAACACTAATTAATCACTAATCAGATATAGGTAAATTTGGTATTATGAAATTATTTTACATAGGGGGCTTGCGAAATGGCTATATGGATCCCGATTTCATAGGGGCTTCGAAATCGTACATTTTTTCTGTAGCCCCTATATTAGCGCTCATGTATATACCTTTTTCAGTATTAGCAGCCATAAGATCCTGAAGGAGTCCCATAGCTCCTTTGATGTCGATGTATCTCAGTATTAGCTATAATTCCTGAGGCTCACTGTGCAAGCTTGCTGATGGATTGTGCTAGTGTTTCTCTATGTGGTTCAAATGTAAAGTCCTAAATTAAAATTTAAACCAACTTAACTCCCAGCACATAGCAACAGTTGAATAACTCACAACCCATAATGAAAGATAATCTCGAGATCTTTATACATTCCATTCGCAATCCCAATTATAAGTATACTCATATGGAAAGAGAATCCTGTACACTCACAATCCCACATTTACACATAATTTTCTAAATTAACAGATATATTTCACTTTTCTTTTCTCAGCGCTTGGCATTGTACAAAAAAATACAGAGATAGGTCACACAAACAATCAGAATGTTGCGTGCACTCAGACGGAGTCTGAACATCAATGACTCATTGGCTTACTACAGTTCTGATGTTTACTACAGTTCTGATGTTTGTAACGGTTGATGAACATCAATGACTCTCATTGGCTTCCAGTCAGATTCTTCCTTTGGTTGACGTAATGCAACAAAGTTCAGAGCATCACTCTGGACTTGATAGATATGGCATGCCCAAGGGTACGAGTCCTTCGCAGTCCAAACCTTTTGATCCTCGAACAATGTCTCTTCCGCAAGATTTGCTTTAACACAGTAAGCTATATTGTTCCGAGGCTCCATAAAACCAGCAACGGCAACACAACCAAGGGAGACATATCCATCAGGTGCCCTCGGAAACCAAATTGTTACTGGAGTTGCATAATCATCTGTACAATTCCTCCATACCTGCAAAATGGAAAGAAACTTTGAGCTTCTGCCAAAACAAAAACACCAGATGGTAAAAACTTACAAAGATTGATTGATAAAAATCGTAGAAACAGTGTGAACCTATAAGAGCAAGCACTATGATAGTATGGTGCTGTTTTTCTTGGCTGAAAACACGAGATGCTAAACCAAGAGGGAAGAAAAATGCAACCACTATGGGCCTTGGCTAACGTTTTGACGGGAATTTAGTTTCCACCAAACTTGTACCACGGAAACTGAGTTTCTGCCAAGTAACCAAATCTTTATATTCCATGAACAAAGTAATAAAAAAATCAGGGCGGGAACTGAGTTTCCACCGCCATGGCTTGCTCAACTATAACAATCTAGCAAATTTGCTACCATAGTAGTTGCCCATTTCTAGATTGTAGCCAAAAATGAGGAAACATGCTCACTATAGTGCTTGCCCTAAACGCAGTAAAATGAAATTTATAATACACCATACACCAAGGAAGTTCTAAGATTTATGACTTACCAGGTCATATCCTACTGGAAGTGCAAATTGCTCATCAACATTGTGGTAGGTAGCAGAGACATTTGGAGGATGGCTGCCAACATGGGCAACATCCCCAATGGACACATACCTGGAACGAGAAGTTAAGCAAATTAAGTTAACGTAACAACAACAAGATTTAGATTTAAAAGGCAAACAACAAAAACAGAAAACAGACTAAATCACGTCCTCCAAGAGGGAATTTGTGTTTACCCACCCTGATGCATTATAGTTTTAGAGTCCGGATACAATTAACAGGTTAGAAATCAAAGTTAAGATATGTTTACATGCTTGGAGGATTAGCAAAGACCTCCCGCAAGAGAACAACTTAACAAGCACTATAAACTGGCCATCAATTTAGTCCCCAGCAGTAAAACCAACATGTTGTTCAAGGTGACAATAGCTGCTAGATAGAACTTAATAACAAAGAGAAACACTGAATTTAAGGATTGTGTTGTTACCCATCAGGACAAGTTGGTCGCCAGATGCTACAAACTCCACCAGTCTCCAATTCCTAAAACCAAGTTTTCAAGTTAACATTGTGGTATCCCATCTACAAGAAGGAAAATTCAGATAAGAAAAAAAAAACAATAGAATACCTGCTTTCGGATCAGTGTGGATCGACCTTTTGACTCTGATTCGCTGCTCCAAATTTTCTGAAAATTAATAGTATGCTTTATGAATCTCTTATCACCAGAGTTACCGCCAGAAGTGCCTGCGGAGTACTCTCTTGGCTTAATTATGGGTTTCATCTGGTTCTGAGAGTCTCTCCCATCTGCTTCCTCCCAAGAGAAATATACATGTCTCTGACTGGAAGGAACCTGCCCATGAAAAATTAGAAGACAGAATTAGCAATTTCATTTAGGTTAAGCTGGAGAGTGGAGACATCTGAGATGAAGCATATAAACCTTTAAAGTCACACATCTCATGTCCGCCTGGTATCTTTTCCACACTTTACGTATGACCGAACAGATTCGAGCAGCTTGAGGTTCTTCCTCGTCTGTTTCTTCAACACTGCACTTGATGAGCCTAACAAATTTTTCTGTTCTCTTGAAATTCTTAAGATGGAGAATCAAGTGAGAGGGTTTGGAGTAGCCCGCTTTTGCAAGTTCCAACGACATCAACTCTCCCCACGGAACGTCCCACATGATCTTGGAGGGCTTTTTATCCATCTTATCTGGAGCCATACACTATGCACAAACAATAGAAAGAAAATAAAGAGTTGTGAACATCAAGCATCAAAGTTGAGAACAAACAAAATATAGACGAATATGTTTTTAAATATTTCTGAGTTGGAGGTCTTGGTTTATGTCCCACTCCCATTGCTCTATTTCATCTTCCCATTGCGGGGAAGAAGAAAACACCCACAATTCCAGTTTAGCCTTCCAAAATGTTAGATGTAACTAAGATTTGCTAAGCCCTTTTTTGCGGTTGCGGTTAGTTTGATCGTCTGGATAGTTAAACATGATTATCCATTATCCAACCAACAGAAGGAGGACTCTTGCCAGGAGTTGTCGACTAATCAGTTGATTAGAGTCCAAGGAAGTTGATATGATATCAAGATATTTGCAGGAAGTATAGTATAGGATTTAACCACAAGCAGTGCAACAGTATTTCGAAACAGAGGTATTGTTACCATTGTTAGATGTTCAAAAAGATGGAATTAATAAGAAGTTTTAGGTTCTGGTAGTGTACCTGTAGTAGCATGACACGTTTGTTCGTAATCAAAACAATTCTCTGATAAGGCACAATGAAATGCTCCTCATAATAATCACTCCAGGCATACTTCGACGGCTCCTTGAAAATCTCTGTACAACCGAAGTGCCGACTTGCTTCTGCGAGGTATAGAATCATCTGCAACGGAAGAGTAGATCATCAAACACTTGCTTATCTACTTACTGCAACTAATAGAGTAGAATGCTAGTTTTACTGTATTCAGCTTGTAGAGTTGTTGTAATACTAAAAGGAGAAGAAAAAAAATATACCTGACCAGTTGCTTCCCTCTCGGAGTACTCCCTGAGGACACCATCTGCGTGGATTGTACGAGGATTTCTAATTCTTTGGAAGACAGTCTTGTTATTGAAGACTTCTAAGCACCTGGTACAACTTGCACCAATGCCGTCGACTGTTAGTGAGAAAAAATCCAATGCCCCGCTAACTGGTTGAACTATGAACCCTAGGAAAGCTTGTCCCAGCCCATGAGCGAAACCGAGAAGACCATTTTGCCTTGCACTCTCAACAGGCTTCGTTACAACCCCAGACACTCCAAAAGCAAACCCTTGAGCAAGGGCTTCAGTTCCTTGAAGAATACCATCACCAACACCAGTTATTCTTCTAGACCATACCTGATTCCACATTGAAATAACACATGTTTAATCCGCATTATGATTTACCTTGATTCATCTAAGAATAGTATTAAAATATACAAGTTACCTGCTTCATACGTAATTGCAGAAACTGTCCATCTGTCGACAGCTCAGCAAAGCCTTTACTTAAAGAAGCCAATGTTGAGCTTGTCATACCAAGAACATCAACTGAGAATATCAAATGTAAAGGATTATGGATCAGATCTCGCCATATACGGTTGGTGATGGCTGGAACAACAGAGCTTTGCCTCATGAACCTATTCCGGTGCATGACCTTTCTTAAATGAACCTGAGATGAAAACACAGTTTAGTTATCTATACAAGATGCCATACAAATACGAAATACTGTCATGAAGAGGAGTCTTGCAAAACCAATCACTCATTGCTCAAGATTCCAAAGGAATCAAATTTCAGGGATTTCGATTTACAGGGATGTAGAGATGGCAGAAGGTAGCTCCCTAATCAAGTACTTCAGCTCAATGTGTTTCTAACATAGTGGTAACTAACAGCTGTGCACCTTTTACTTGTAAAAATATCAATTTAAAGAGGACAAGAATAGGATAAGCATTTAATGAACTATTTTATTTTATTTTTGAAATTAGAATTACTCCCCGTCTGCATGTACCTCTATTCCCATATGGTCTAGAGGTGTGCAACAATGAATTTGAGATTAGCTAAAAACTGCTATCACCAAGTGTAAAGTTTTGAAGTCCATAAAATGAGCATTACATAAACCAGATACTAGCAGTCTGACCTGAATCTTGAATGCATTTCCAACAGCAGACAGTATGGGGCTCCAAACACCTAGGACCCCATGGGGTCTTTGAGCTGGCGCTGTCTCCAGCTTAATCTTTAGCCTTACTTCAGAGACATCTATAAGGCTGAAAACATCAATGAGGGGTGATCAGATTAGTTCGTTTTCATGTTTTGAAGATTCACTCGAGCGTAGTTCCTTACTATTACAAAAGATAGAGATCCTTTGCATTTATAATTTTTACCCCAATAACACTTCAAAGTCAAACGAGTCTTATGAAGTAAAAGAAATGGTGGAGCTATGTGCCACACATAGAACTAATAGATAATGATGGATGCACAACAGAGATAACAAGTAAATCAGACTCTTACTCGACACGTATCTCTGGATCAACTTGTGTAACACTAGAGCTTTTGGGGATCCTATCCATCTGAAGGTTATTGTAGAAATCCACAAATGCCCAGATAATCGGTTCATGGATGCTAAGCCTCCAAGTCTTTTCAGTTACCTAGCATTGGCAAAAATAAAAACTTTTGCTGAGATACTGAACGTACAAGGCCAACACCCTCGTGATAAGAGTGCAAAATACCACCAAGTAACAACTACTAAATGTTACCCGTATATAAACATATGGGTAAACCAAGGTGCCATCATTATTATCATTCCTCATAGTAATTGTCGTCTTGAAAACTGGATGATGTGCATCGGCCGTGTGCTCAGGTCCCAAGAGAACAGGTATCAAAGTAAGTGGCAGCTGGTTATCTATTTGCATGTGTCCCAATATGAGCTTCAACCTAAAACATCAGAAGGAAACATGATTGATAAGTTAATAACGAAAATGTTAGATTGAGGATAATTGTTACTTTTGCAAGTTTCCCAATGACAGAAAACATGAGATGCACCCATACATCATCAAACATGTTAATGTCATTCTAAGTTCCCAGAAAAAAATACTTTTATCTTCAGAAATAGTGGCAACAAGCGAACAATCTTATGTAATTAGAATGATAAGCAGGCACCATTGTTTAAGTGGCAAAAGTTTCATTATGCCTAGATATTTGGGGTTATACTGACAAAGAAACAGAGAAGAAAAAAAATAAAAATTGAATACCTTCGTAGAGAGAAGGTAACATACTAAAGATTTATGAATATAGAGCGCCAGAGAGGCTAAAGATTTTAATTGTAGGTTCAGAACGTGCACATGCAAGAAAAAATTATATGGAAAGGTGAAGAAAGGAAGAAAAGGAAAACAGTAGTCTTTTGTAAAGAGAGGTATCGACCTGCTTGTGTTTCCCCCATCATAACCAGTTGAGTATGAAATAAAGACTCTCTCCAAGTACAGGTACGAGAGCTCCCTTGGTCTATGATCAACTATAGAGACCCCAACAACCCCCAACTCTATCATAATCTCCATAGGTGCAGAAGTATTATGCATCTTGTGCTGCATTTCAGAAGTGCCCCAGTTTCCTGTGGTTGTCAGGGCTGTACTGTCTTCTTGCGAAATTGATTCTGATGTTCTGTGATCAGTAAACCTAGCAATCATGATGTGTCCCATGTCCACAACATGAAACTGTACTTCTGGAGTTCCCACATCAGAAGAAACTTCGCCTGCCTCCAGGCTTAATTTCTGAACAACAACAGAATCTGCACTATGGATTTCGGCATCAATAAGCCTTTCGCCATATGGATCTTCCCAACAGAAATTTGTAGTTGAAAGAGCACTTAGCTGGATCCAGGAATTATCACCCAAACCACATTGGCGGATTCTGATCATCTTGTCAAGTGTTCTGTTTTCGACTCTGCAAAACAAGACAACTATTAGCCAGTTGTTACAGTCAGTGCATCTAAGCTCTTGCCACTGAATCACGTAAAGACTACATAGATTAAAAAGTTAGGGGCATAAGATCTCATTTGAACTACAATATTTGATGCTAAACCCCCAGGCATTTCACTAAAAATGTTGATAAACCGAATTGAACCAATTCGGTTTTCGATCTGCTGCCTAGTTCAGTAAAACCAAAATATCAAAATAAACAAAATACCAATGTTAACCCATGCATAGAGTAAGGTAAGTACACGAATGATGATGAATATTAAGAAAAGTTCTTAGTCATTAATTAGGTACCTGATAGGCCCATATGTGGATCCCAAACGAAATACAACTACAAAACGGGATCCTTCCTCATAGCCTCGGATTTCAGCCTTGAGAAATCTCCGACTACCAGTAGACGTCCTCAGAACAATAAAGATGGTGTCCTCTTTTGTAATTTCAACAGGAAAACTCCATTCTGTACTTTCTAACCGTACCTACCAATCAATGAACAAACATTTAACTGATGCCCGACGCCATATTCCTCAAAGATTTGGGGTTACACAAGTCAAAAATTCCACACATCCAACAATTGAAGTCTCTTGTTAGACAAAAAGGTCAGTCGCAAAAGTGAAAATCCCTACAAATTTATGAAAAGCATGATGAAGATAACAATAATTTCTCAAATACCCAAGGAGTTGCTCCAAGAAGAATCACAACACTTTCACCATGATTTTCATGGAATAAGCCATGAAGGGGGAATAAAAGTGTCCCATCAATACACAACTGTTAATGTGCGCTAATTATTTTAGAATGGCTGGAAAATTATTAGCCAGCAGAACGCATGAACAGCTACAAACGAACTCTATGAAGGAATAAAAATCTCATTATGGCTAGCTGGTCGTAAGCCATATAGCATACACATTTTGCAAGCAGGATATGACAGTGGCGGCATGTATACTGTACCGGAAAAAAAAAGAGGTTAAAGAACTCAGGAAAAAGAAGAAAAAAAACACAAATATGGGGATATGAACGGCTTGTCCTGCTTAGCTTGGAATGTAGGGCATCACTCTATTCTCTCGAGACTCAAATATAATTAAGAAAACTACAAGAAGCCGGAACGCCATTTGGAATTATGGTGTGAATAATTATACACACAGCACATAACTGCTTGCAATAGACCAGTGTTTCAAAAATGTTGACTAGTTCATATAACTACAAGCAAAATTATGTGAGATGAAAGAAAATTGTTGACCACAAAGTAAACTAGATTTCACTTTTTGAATGACCAATACCTGGAGCCTATCTGGTCCTTCTGTCTTGCGATGCACAAAGGAAACTCTTGAATCAGAAGCGCGAAGAAGCTTGGGGTCATCCTCACTGCTTAACTTAACAAAAATGTCTTGACCAATTCTGTTTGTGAATGTCATGAAAGGTCGTACAGAAATTACCTAAAAAGACAAGATTCGTAGACAAAGTTCACTAAACAAGCCCCAAAAAGGTATCAAAATACTGAGAAGAACTAAACACCTTTGAAGAACTTGAAATACCTTGGTAGGCACAGATTGATAGGGACATGGCTTTGAGGAAATGAAAAGATGGATGCAATTGCCTTCCTCATCATATGCATAAAGATCAACAGTACCATCCTAACAACAAAAGTCAGTATTTAGCATAGATAACTAGTTCCTGAAACAGTTATAGAATGGATCACGGAAAAACATGAAAAACATACCATATCACCAAGAGATGAAAGGTCTGTAACAGGTCCAAACTGTTTCCTGTCAGATCGACTGATAGAAACTGAAAGGCCCATAAGCTTGAAGTTTAATGTAGAGTCAATGGTATAACCTTCAAATATTTCCTCTTCAGTTATCTCTTCAACAATCGTTTCAGTGCTCTGCTTTGAATTGAGTGTGAGGGAAAAATTCCTTTTTTTCCTTCCAGCTGTAGCCACAAGCTGATATGTAAGCGGTGGACATCTAGCACTTGCAATCCAAAAAGGAGCATAGATTCTAACAATCTTTGCCACCGTCAGCTGTTCCTGATCACGGTTTTGTTCAAGTATGACTTGAACTATCCTGCATAACAGACAAAACCAGTAGTTTCAAAGTCAGTTTTGAACTATCCGAGGGTGATAATGGCTGCTTTTCTATACTACAAAAAGTTAAAAAAGCAGAACAAGAAGAAGCAGTGATCAACAAACTAAGTAGCACGTCTTCGTTACCACACACCTTCCAGTGAATGAACTCTTCAAACCTACAGTTTTAGATGGAACTCCACTAGGATGTGATATCATAACAGCATCCTGAAAAAGAAGAAATGTTACGAATGAGTGTGATACCAAGAGGCAAGAGATGCAAGCACTACAGAAGAACACTTGGCACAACGACGTACATGTATTGGTGACCACCCTCCCTGTGGAAGGAGTGATAAGTAGAGTGGCTTTCTCAGGTTAGCTTTATAGATCCCAATGGTTTCACCTGCAGATAGTATTCCTCGAGAGCATCCAAAAAACTTGCCATTTTCCTGCATCTCAAGAACAGAGAACTCTGCTGACAAGGGAAGGAAGTTAACCACAGATAACGGTGATTTGATAACAAGATTCCAATCCTGAATAGGATCTGAATGATTATCTTTTCCAATCTCGGTGGCTATTATGCTCAAACAAAACCACAGACCCCTGTTGTTTTCCCTACTTGAAGAGCTTTCGCATGTTTGGCTAGAAGCACAATACAGAAGTTCCTCAGACTCGGACAAATTAGAAACAACTATTTCAGACATTTCTTTATTCTCTGGTTGATCATGGGGCACACCCTCAAGTGAACTCCAAGTGTAATCGTTGTGCTCATTGGCACTCCACGGCCTTAACTGCAAGATGTATGTGACTCCAGGATGTGTAAGGCCCAAAAGAGGGAGGGGTACTGTATCTCCAGGATTCAACAATCCAACCCGCATTTGCTTTTCAACACCACCTAGTACCCTTTTCCTGTTTCTGACCCATCTCCTTTGCCGTGCATAATTGACAAACTTCAACTGATTATATGACTCGGGCCATTTTAGACGTTCGAGATCAGGAGCATAAACCCAGCCTTCAGCGGTATTTACCGAAGCATTATCAACATGCCAATCATCAGTCCATTCCCAACCTGAAGGCAAGTCAACTTCTGAAATCTCCTGTGTAACAACATAAAAAATCCGCCAGATATGTAAGTTTACTTGGATCAGTTTGATTTTTGAGAAGGAAAAGATGGAAGTGTACATGAACACGAATGAAATGAGAAAATCCTGTAAGAAAATTATGCAAACTGCTGTTTATAGCTGGAATTGTTTCAAAAGCACATTGGTGTTTAGACATTGGATATGTGCTTGAACTTCATTTGCTTATCAGAACAGCAGAATCAGTAAAACTATGAAGCGCTTCTTGCATAGTAATGTAATTCCTTAGAAGGTGGATGAGTAATATAATTAGAATCCCACTAAAATAAAGCACATTAAAACACTGAACAAGTTAAGCTCACCTGATGAGAGTCTTCACCTTCAGAGTCTGAATGCAGTGACTTGGTCAGATAACCAACCCAACCAATTTCTGGGTTGTATTTTTGAGTTTCAAAAAAGTCATCTGTGTCAAATCTTTCACGAACAATGTCTTTCACTTCTTGCTTGTTATCAATAGACATCATGTTCCCATAAGAACCTTTGACCATGAGGCAGACATCAAGTGTAAACTCGGAATTGTTGGTCACTGAAACTAAAGACCGTATACTTACAAACCTGTTTCCATCTTTTACACTTACTTCACTGGCAACAACATCATTGCCCAGACGCCAACAAGCTGCAGGTGCAGCATAGTTAAGCTTCACAGTTGTCCAAGGTCCTTCCCTGGTAGGACTTATCTGAAGAATTCCACGTCTCTTGTCATTACTCAAAGCTTCAGAAACATTTTCTTCAGACATCGGTAAAAGGAGTATGGCACATCTCAATCTCCCATGTGATTGCTTATGTTCATCTTCCCGTGGCATGCTCTGCAGAATCCATAATAAGTAAATATTAATACTAGTGATACAACGTACCATTTGCTAAAATTCTTTGTGCAGAATTTGCTGGAGTTCTTCCAAGTACAACTCCCAAAAAAAAAGCCACATAATAGTACGAAAGATATGGAGTTCTATGATAGAAAGAAAATCGCAGAAAGGATTCACCGGCGATCTTGCACATGATAACTCCATCCAATTCAATTCATTAATAGAACCATAAGATTTTGAGCTTTCACTAAAAATCCTCCCTATCTGCTTCAGAGGAGCTGAATAGAATCCAACAGGTTCTCCTGTGAAACAGAAAGCCAAATTAAAATTAAATTCATGACTTTGCTCGAGAAATGGCGAAATTCACTGCAGACCAGGATTATCAATCATACTAACTATCACCAACAGAATGATGGCCATAAAAGATCAATGAGAACTCTAGAAGACCTGATACGAGAATCATATATTTGTAACAATCACATGATACACCACACTGGCATAATAAAATGGGGTATCAATGTACAGTTTTTTTCAGTACTCTAAATATGAAAATAGACACAAATCTGAATTTAGCAAATACCTTGACCCATGTCCGTCACCATCAGTTCCACCGTGTAAAAATCCTACACATAAACTCAATTTCATGAGAAGTGGAGAACCAGTAACAACTTCTGAAAAAAAGGACTAAAGAAGTCTCGTGTAAAATCAAGACCTTCACTTCAAAAACCAATTGTTCACCATTTGTACTATTCCTGAGCAAGGTAACCCTTTAGTAATATAACTATTCACAGGGAATCAACGAGAACACTTGCAGCAGTTACCTTTATTTCCAAGTTCAAATCCTGATGAAGGTACCCATAAGGGGCACTTTAGTTGTAATGCTTTGGTTTTGTCTAAGTTAGGCCTAAAAGGTCAAAGAGAGTCAAGTCTTAGCTGCTTTGCTAGATATGAGTCAACTGGTAACTCAACACCCAAATTCAAACGCAAGATTTTGACTGAGACCCAAAAGCAAACTAACCCTTTTTTCATTTGAATCATACACAACTAAAGGTCGTGTGGGCACTAGGGTTTACATTGTACTGCACATCTTTTGAACCTTTACTTCTAAAACTTGGAGTAGGTTTTCATGATCTCTCTCCACGCTTACTCAGGTTTTACTCTCTTTTTTTTTCTCTGTTAATAATATATAGAGCCATTGATATCTGAGCGGAACCTCGACTACTGAGGGAAACAAATTTTAGTGCCTTCAGCTGAGAATGAAAACGATGTCAAAAAGTGTTATTTTTATGCAGAGCTTCACACTCTCCGAACTCTTTAAAGCACTCTAAAGATGCTGGTAATAATTATCCACTTACCGGGGAATCGACCTTGAAGAAAAAAGTTTCATTCCATTTCACCAACTCATGTCCAGAAGGCAAGGAGCGATCCGAGATGGTGCCACTTGTGCGTGCACTTTGTTCCTTCAGAAGTGAATCACTGGGAAGGCACTCGTTCGGAACAAGTCGAATAGCAACTGTATACTGGTGGGCAGATAACCCTTCAACGGTAGGGAACTGTATTGAAAAATATACAGCCACAATTGTCAAATAGCACACCATTTTCAAAGCATTTAGTGCAGGAGGTTATGCAAAGATACAACCACAAACTTGTAACAATATTAACGCAATAGCTGGTCTTCTCATGAACTTCATACACCAGAAAGTCTGAGCATCTGTCAGTCAATCACTAACAATGGCCTAGTTTGGCCATTCTCAATTAACTTATATATTTATTGTACACATGAGAAAATATATAAATATACCCCTGTAAAATACAACATAAGGCATAATGGAGGAATTCTGGAGATTGATGATATGGCAATATAGTTGACATAACGAACACAGGAGTTAAAACAGTATAATACAGTAAGATGTTTTTGTATGTTTGCCATCGGCAATCGACATTAACTCTAGCTTAATACCCATTTGACCATCAGATGGACGATGCTTCCACCGTGTGTCTGTGCTGTATGGCACAAGTTACAGCTAGTAGTCTACTAGTTCAGAGAAGTTCAAAATATTGTAGATCCAATATTGAGATCGTAACTCAAATTTCATACGAAAGAAGTTTAACAAAAGTGACATTATTGATGGCACAAGTTACACCTGGTAGTCTGCTGCAATTCCTTGTTATATAAAGTGGCTTGAAGCATAATGTACCTGACCAGATATAATGTGTTTCTTGAGTTGTGACATCAAAGTTGGCGTATTTGGCCCCCTCCTGAACTAACATGCTTGTGATTTAACTAATTTCTCAAGAATTGGTTACAGAGATATAAACGATTATGTTCAAACTTCGTTAATAAATTGTAACTAGGAAGTAAGCTGAGTTGTAAGCTAGGCCACTGACACTGAGTATAAGTGCACCCAAACTGAGAAATGCAAAAATCTAATGAGGTTTTGTTAAACAAATCGAAAGAGTTCAGACAAACCTCTCCATCCACAATAATGACAGTCACCATCGTTCTGAGCCTCTGACCAAGCTTTCCCTTCAAGTGAGACTCCAACATATTTTTTGATACCCGAACCTTGACAGGCTTCACGTCACCAGATGGCATCTTAATAATATTTTGGAGTCCCCTTTTCTCGGTGGCACGTATAAAGATGTCCTGGCCAAGTTTGTTTTGTGGGACAATGTAATATTCTGCCCTATGATGAAAACCAATAATTGATTTTCCATCAAACGAATTTAGAACTGAGTCCTGTTGAAGACATTGAAAGTATTTCAAGTAAAGAAGAGTATTGCAAAGCGAAACATTACACCACGCATTAAAAATCAGATTCTACCTCAGCAAACTGGGAAGTCTATTGGGAAGCACTAGGTAGAACTTACCCTCTTTTTACAGGATTCATGAACATGGCTAAGATTATTCCAACTTGCGTATGCTTGCAAAATCATGTTACAGTTGGACACTGAGATATTTAAATTCAAATCCCTTGTGGATGTCAGACGCAATTGAGAAGCAGCACCCGGCGAGTTCAGATCATACTGGTACCTGCACGTAAGTTAAGATCATAAACTGAATAGAAAAAGCACACAATAAACAGAAATGCAGTTGGAACCAAGGATAATAATTTAAAAAAAAAAAATTTAACAGCTCTCTTAGGAGATTACCTTAAGAATCCATCCACTGGCTCAATAAGAGGCTCCCATGAATCATATTTGTCATTAAATGATCTGGCTTCCAGGGAGAAGCTCATGGTTGCAGTTAAGTTTTCAGATCTTCCGTGTAAACTAAATCCAACACCACTTAAAGAAATGTTGAACAAGGGAACCATCTGCAAAACTCACCAAAAGTAGTTGGTTACTGTTTGAAACAGTAAAAAGCATCTGCACTGCAAAATCCGGTATTCAACACAGCTACTTAATTTAACCTTCAGCTTGGTAACTCTAAATAACTCATCAAGGAAAAATGTTACTTAAAAATTGGGACCTTCCCATCAAATAAAAAATTGCAGAATATCTCTTAGGTTGGATGTTTAGACCGTAGGATTCCAATCCATGTGCTAATATTCATCATATCAAGTGTAGGAAATGCTTGTAAGGTAGAATGGCAGAACTCCACTTCTTATATTTTCTAAATCTATCATGCAGTATTCCAACAAAGCACTAAAGATTCAGAAACAATTTCTGCAAACATGAGATAATTTAATTTTAAAGAGAAGAACGAGAAAAGTCAGCATGATGCAAATCCTTACCAATCCTCCATAATCATCAAAAACTGCTAAGGAAAAGGTTCTAATTTCTGCATCGATTACAGTATCATCTGAACCACTATTGACAGTTGCATCTGCAAGCCGTAGAGCAAATCTTTTAGGAGGCTTTCTGAAACCACTGCGAACAAGAAATGTACCCAGCTCATCACCAACAGTCCAAATACTAAATGGTCCTGTTGTGACCTTGGTATCTGACGTATCCCATATACTTTCTTCAAGAAACTGACCCCCTGTCACCATATCGCTACGTATGCACCTGAACAAGCTCAAATCATCCTGCTTTGGTGAGCCCTTACAAGCAATGCATCCCAAGGAAACATATCCTGGAGGAGCTAGGGGCAACCAGAAACATATACTTTCGGATCCTCTTTGTTTCTTAATTTGTCCCACTGTCTGAAAATCTAGAGGGTTTCTAAAAAGAGCTTCATCACCAGTATCGTGGAGAACAACACATGTATTGGGAGGCTCATACCTGTAATCCAGACACACAATTAAAATGAATTTCGAGGAACTACAAAATGACCAAAATAGAAAAATACAACATACCCCTGAACAGCAATATCTCCAAGAAAAACCATCCCTGGGGGGACTAGCGGACGCCATATGGATAGTTTCTTCCTAGAGCTTGAGCCTTGATTCCACCAAATTAATTTAAAACTAGCAATAGCTTCAAACCTTCGCCCAGAATTTGAAATTGCAGATCTTTCTGACTGTACAGTTTGATCCCTATCCAAAGGAATTTCTTGAATGCTTGAACCCATCGATGCTTGTGAAGAATCTTCCAAGTAACGAAAAATTACATGACGCAGCTCATATGCCCTACCAATTAAATTCATATTAACAACATCTGCGGGCAAGAAAGTCCCAACAGAGTTATCAACACGCCAAAATGCTAGCCTGGACGGAATTCTGCAATAGAAGCAAGAGAACTTGATCAAGCTGCATGATGTGACCTATAAGCTGCATGATGTGACCTAAATTCTAAGTTGACGAGTAAGCAATGCCGAAAAGGTATTCATACATGCATACAAGGACGATGATCCTCATTCAAATAACTATGTGGCCTAACTGATGTAGAATCAGAGGCCAGAAGGACTACGAAGAACTATCTACATATACAACTGAAAAGGGACACAGAAACAAAAGCTTACTGTTCAGAAAAGCTGATAGAAATACAATCCCGGAGAGCACAAGGAGAAACTAACGAAGCCAAGATGCACAAAGCAGAAGATGATGGTGGCTCTTGTCTTCCTGATGACACCACACACCCCATTGCAACATAACCTGGAGGCGCAACAGGTATCCATATGGAACAGCTGTTGTCTTCCCTTCTATCATCAATATTTGGTACTACCTCAGAACTTTCAATGTGGTTTTTGGCACTTTGGGAATATGATGGTGCACCAGCATCCGGAGACGGCCAAATTAGCTTGAAAGATACAGGTCTTTTCACTCTTACGAAGTTAACATTTACCGCGAGAACTCCTTTTGTAGGTGGCTTGTCCCTGCATTATGCAGAGTAAAGAATCACAATATACGAAGACTCAGAACTATACATGGAATAAAAGAAGGAAAGATTTAAAATTCAGATATTGATAGGGCTTTTACTGACAATGGTGTCAAGTAGTCTCCTAAAACTGCAAAACCAGGTGGTGCACGTGGTCTCCAGAAGGCATATGTTTGGCCATCATGGGGATCTGCACAGAAAATGGTAAGTCCATCAGTTCAACTTACTAGACAGAAAATTTTACATGCTTGTCAGACTATGCATACAAAGGTTATCATCTTTTTATCGTGAAACGAAGGAACATAAGAATTCTGAATGGCCTACTTTGAATCATTCCGACTTTGTCAAATTCCGAGCAGACCAGTGTTACTTTCTTCGATGACATCCTCATAAATGCCATAATGTCTTCCTCGACTGCTAAAAAAAGCCTCAAAGTGCTGAAGGAGAAGTTCATGAATATATCTGTAACAGCTACATGTATGTTTGTTCTCCCAGAGGCACTAGAAAACTTTATAGAAGTGTCAAAAGGCTCCAAAATCCTGACCCCACTACTCTCCATCGTTAAGCCAAGGGCATTCGCGGTCATTTCAAGAGTGTCTCCCTTCATAACAACCCTATCAGCACCATAAACATGTTAGATTGTTAACATTTTTCCCTGTTCGCCATTAGCACTAGCACCGTACATATTTATATCTTAAGCATAAAATAATAAATAAATAAACCTACTTTGACAACGCGGAAAAGGAATACTCGATAAACAAGCTCCTTGTTAGAAAATATGTGAATGCCAAGTAACTAAATTATGAAATCTAGACAACTTATATTTAGGTCCAGTTATTCTTGAATGGGCAAAAAGGTTGGTGGTCCACTAGGCCGATAAACTTAATAGCACTCGTAAGGAAACCGCAAACTACACCCTGGGTAATTAGTAAGTGACTAAGAAAATGCAATGCCATTCAATCTATGTTCCAGACTACCTATTGTTTCGCATATATTGTTCTCTCATAAGACTAGTGTAGTTCCTTTGATGTTTTATCTCTCAAGGTTGGTTCCATATTCACAAACTTATGTAGACTATGCATGCATACCTTCTTAATTAACTGACTGTTGCCATGTTTGCGAAGAGATGAAGAGAAGCATCACTGAACAGTGAATACATGTATATCCCATTTTTATTGGTTCATGTCCTCTAACTGGGTACTAGTCCATACTTTCAATGGGTCATGGTAATATGGAAAAGAAATGATCATGTAATTATTTAGAACGAGGTTGGGAGCTGTAACGGTTTTTTCTTTGAGCATGCTGTGAACTTGTTCTTTGTATGGACCAGCTTCTAGTAAACATATATTATATAAGCTTGTAACTAATTATTAAAAATGGTATTCGTCCGTAAGAATTGTCACAAGAATATCACCTGCAAAAGGCATCCAGTTGTGCATGCAAAAGTTTATTGGACATTTTAGATGATTCCTCGACATCCTTTGATGTGTTATAAAATGTAAGCTCCGGACCAACAGCCTGAAGAGAAATTTGATTTTGTCAAAAATGCAGAAGCAAAATATTACAGAAATTCAAGGAATAAAGGATAAAATCGAATGCAAAAGCCATGTAAAAGTTGCTCCATCTTTTGCAAGTGTGTGTGTTGCCTTTATCCCGATATAAGGTAAGGATGATGCAAAAATTAATTCTCATGGCTCTTGCCAAAATAACTTGGGAAGCTACGATGCGAATCCCCATATTTAAGTTTTAACTAACTAATTTTGACAGAGGAATGTCCTCTATGTTACGCAGAAGTGGAGAATGTGGATCACTTGTTCCTTCACTGCCTATATACTTGGCTTATACCATCTCTGCTGTGCAGCAACTCTTTGATACCTGGGAGTTCAATGCGCTTAGAGGAAGATGCAGAAAACTTTGGAAAAAATTTCACTGCGCGCTGATTTGGAATGTTTGGAAAGAAAGAAACAACTGTGATATGGAATTGTGATGACAATACGAATCCAGTTATGGCGTGAGTTATTTACCGCATATGCAAATTAACCTATTAATGTTTGAATTCTTAAACAAACTTTTCTGCCTGTTTGTAAAACTATAGACGGACGCCAAATTTTTTTGGGGCGTTTTAGCAGTTTTCTTCCTAGTTTAGGCCTTTAATTACTAGTTATGAGAGATTGTAACTGTAAGCATCACCAATTAACCATAACTTTACCATATTACTTGGATTGTGAACTAACTTAACGTCACTGGTGGACTAAATTACTTGGACTGTGGACTAACTTTAATGTCACTGGTGGACTAACATAATGTATCCCGCTTTGAGAAATAATTAAGCTACATGTGCAAGTATCAGATACTACAGCAATAAAAATACTTGAGGTGCATGCTGAAGGAGTACAGTATTACCTGCAACTCGATAATAAACTCAGTGGGCTTATCAGCCTCAGCATTTTTAGTCGGTGCATGGTCAGTATGTTCCTCTGAACCATTAAGAGATCCTTCATCCCCTTTCTCGAAGTCCAAAAAGGCTTGATCATCTTTTGAAACGCTGTAGCTGCTATTTGCACCAAGCAAAATACACGAATCGAAATACGGTCCATTCTGCACCCACAATATTGGACACACAGGAACTGTTATCAGATTAACGGGTAGTAAATCCAAAAGCAGAGAGGAGGAAATCCGGTGAAAGTGAATACCTTTATGCACACATTTCTAAATTGCAACTTCTTGCCACTTCCCACATAAATAATGGCTTCGGAGCTGAGACTCTGGAGATTTTCTCCACATCTATCCTGTATGTACAAGTTTCCACCTTTACCATCGTAAATAAAATGATCGAATCTTTCATCGTCAGCAATCAAAGGATTCTGGGGGGACAGTGAAAATTCTGCAGAAGGTTGGTGATAAATTGGCTGATCAAGAATGATTGCCTCAGCAATATGAAGAGGATTATCATTGTCTTTGTTTGACACTGCACTACCAACTGCTGGGACAAAAAACTCAACGACAGCCAGTAAGAAATCAAGTGCAACAAGTAATTGAGGTCTTTGGATACACAAGGAGATGGAACTAGATGACTGGTTAAATTTGGCATCAACAATAAGCATCGTCAGAACTGGTTTTACATTGTCATCATTTAGGACACTTTTATCAAAACCAGCAATTTTCTTGCGATCATCATCGGATGTAGGCAAAAGAGGACCATAATTAAGACTCTTTGGTTTCCCAACTGCCAGCCTAAACTCCTCTTTGCTACCCTCGCGGTCATCAATGACAGTGAAACCCTTCAGGGTTGCTGATAAAAACCCTTCTCCAATTGTATTAGACTTATAGAGAAGCCATGCACCACTTATCTGCAACAAGGAATTGATAAGAAACATCCAGTTTAGTCTATTACATGGTGAGAAAACTATAAGGAGGCATCTTGTTAATACTCAGAGCACGGCCCTTCATAGAGTTTCCAAGAAAATCAACACAGGAAGAAAAGTTAGCACCCGCAATTAAGATCCAAGATAAGATGGAGCAACACTTGGCAAGTTCTCAAATAGTGTATCTATTTATATTCATTTTAAATCTCCATAGTCAGATAAACCTTATAAGAACACACTTTCCCCCCTGTACCAACAGGTATTTTATCAACTCCAAGAAACATCTGCGCAAGAAGCCCTCAAACGGTCTTACTTGACAAGGAACTCCATGCTGAGATGATCCTCACCAGAATTCACCTTCCGTAGTCTCCCTCTTGATGTCCAACAAACATGTCTTTGGTATCAAAAGTGTGATAAAATCATAACAACCCAACAACTAGCACTCAGTTTTCAAGAAGATCAAAGCTTGCAGATTAAGTCTACGCATATTTCTTGAGATATTGCAAATGATACCTTCTCATGTTTCTAGGACAAATAAAATCTAGACAATTTTACAACAAGCTCTTTAAATGACTTATAAAGCACACTCATCAGGACATTTCCACAATAATGTTACTTACTAACATTTATGCAGATGATCAGTTAAAGAAAAAAGAATACAAGCTGGACATCCAAACCTAACAAAAACTGATTCAAATCTTTACGGAAAAGAACCAAAATGAGGACATATACACAAATAAAATCTTATACCTGTAGAGAAGCAAGAGGAGCATCTCGTGTTTCCCCTGAATGCAAACTCAATTCCACCAAATTAATGGCAACTGAAACAGTCATAGTAATCCACTTTTCATTATTCCCCACTTCAAACTCAACAGCTGACAAGGGGGGAGCTACAGGTCCAACTACATCATTTGAAGATGTCTCAAGTTGTTGTTTCAGTGATGGAATAGAATGTGGGGTCTCCGAGAAATTAGACGAAGCACATTGTGTGATTATCTGGTACTCTCTGTTGGATAAAGCTGCTTTTAGCACATCTATCTGAAGAATAAAAAATGCTTAAGGTCAACATTATTATTGCAGATCAATTGAGACGATAGGGAGTTAAGAATCTCATTAACAAAGTGGTCTGCAGCAAAAGACAGGAAAGAAATTCAAACAATAACTTCATGCAGTAGTAACATGCATAAAAGTACCTCTATAGCAGCCTCTGTGGTTGGGATTTGATGCAACAAATCACGAAGTGACCTCCTAATAGCAACAGAAACCCCCTTGACATCTTGAATTATACTTTCACCAAGTCCGGCTTCAGTACCAACAGTCAAATTAATGTCTTTCACCTGCAGGATTTTGAGCCCCAGAACATTATATATTTCACAGACACTCTTTCACTAACAGAAACATCACAAGTGACCACCTTCAGCTCATATCATTTTGGACAAGTGAACACTTTTAGACTATTCAACAGTATATGATGCCAACAACTGCTGCTACGACCTGAGTTAATCCTCCCAGCATCATGGGAAGAACCCGCAGGCAACCAAACCTCAGTTAAGCCCAAATCAGCGATGACCAAGCAAAATCAACACTAGTCTCTTACGACTCTGATTGCACAGTCTATGGGTTGAAGCATGAAGTATATGTTAGCTTTTTATGGTTTAGCAACAAACCAGTACTTGTTTAACTAATAAGCCACATTAGTAATAATCTGGATTAAGGTATAATTAAGTTTAGGTAGTAATGAGCCGTCTATCTGGATATTGAGATATCGATCCCATGATGGAAAGGATCGAAAGACACATGGTTAGAAGGACTCTCTTCTAGCCTCTTGCATAAAAGAAAAGCATACTTCCAATTGGATGTTCTCTCTATATTTTGCTAATTCTATCAGTAGAGAATTGTTAGTAACTCCTAATTCTATTCAACATGTTGCTATATGATGGTACTAGGAGCAATTCTGTTTTCCGCACAAGTATAGTTGATAATCATAGTTAAGGTTAAGATATGGTGACTGAGAAGCTGAAAATCTGGCATAACCCCAAAATGGGGACTAATAAAGAAGAAGAGGGAGAAGAATTAACAAATGAGAAAAGACTATCCACACATCTTAACAAGAGGCTGCCTATTCTTTCACCAAGCAATCAATCAGAATGCAAAAGCGTAAACAGCTGTAATTTCGTCACAGAATTCTAGTACATTGGTTTCACACTAATGCTACTGCACTACTGCATCAACACTGATTATCGAATATAAAGTACCTGGATAGTTAAAATTTCCAAATGGACAGCTCCCATTTCATTTTTGTCTCCATGAAGCCACTGGAAGGTGTTTTGTACAGTTATGTGGACCACATCAAGCTCCAAATAACTGCAAGGAAATTAAAGTTGGTTTATCATAAATGACAAAAG
This sequence comes from Papaver nudicaule, assembly GCA_023529015.1. Classification (NCBI taxonomy): domain Eukaryota; kingdom Viridiplantae; phylum Streptophyta; class Magnoliopsida; order Ranunculales; family Papaveraceae; genus Papaver; species Papaver nudicaule. Next base: position 13,872 of record JAJJMA010258544.1, on the reverse strand, counting down.
ACGATCAAGAAAAAAAAAACTATCTGGATTCCAGAGCCACCATCATAAGCTTACTCATGACTGTCTGTTCTCTGAGGCATCACAATAATGGGCTTCCTAAGAGAAAGATCCAACTTAAAAGCAGGCGATCCTTCAATCTCAGATGTAGTGAACCACTTCTCCGAGTTGGTCACTCGGTCTTTCACTTTCGCAACATCCTTTGAATTGTTAGGAACAAGACCCATGAAGTAACTAATAATCTGCACAATGATCCTTCAAATGATGAGGATATACCCACTTTAGTGTGAGCACATGTGAACCAAAGCACTTAGACGTGACTTACCTCCTGAATAAAGCGATTCAAGTAAACGATCCTTACTTCTGATAGCTGCCCAATAAGGCTGTACTCGTACCCTTTATAATCTTCATCAACAACACTGAATGAGGTGAATAAAAGCTGCAAGGGCATAATGTAGGTCAAAAAAATTAAGACAACATGAAACCCAGAGATAATGCTGACAAATTATGAAAGAAGCATGAGCGGTATTCCTAAGAATAGCTCACTCAATAATAATAGTAATCAATTCAGGAGCAGAACTCAAAATAAAACCAATTCGAAATAGAGACAATGATATACGAAACTCTCTGCAACTGTACATGTTAAATTTTGACTTCTTGCAATTTCACACGTTCATTGAACAAATTCCCAGATAGTTAACTGCTTTTACTACGAGTTGAAGAATGGAGTTGAATTTAACTAATGAAAATAAAAAAACTTAGGTAAAAAATATCAAAGTCTGGACATACTATTTTAATATCCTATTAAACTAGGATATAAAAATATAAAAAGAAACAAGAAACATAAATACCTCGACAAATGAACTGCCTCCGGGATTTCTCATATCACACACCCAAAAATACGAATGGCTACTGGGGAGACTATCATCACTGATTTTCAGGTTCCCTAAAGCAGCCTTTATGCTGAAGGAAGAAGGGAACACCTGTGGAACACAAAATTTGAATACATAAAGCTGACAAAGAGCACAAAAAGGAGGATCTGGACTCAAGAATAGATAAGAGCTCAGGTGAACCTTGATATCCGTGAGCAAATTATTTTGTGATAACGTAGCAAGCCGGGTTCCATTTTCATTCATCAATAAAATTTCTGCCCGAGCCATATTTAATGTCAAGTAAAAGATAACTCTGGATTTCCCTTTACCGAGCAGCCCTTTCATGACAGACTCTTCGACCGGAGATAAACTTTGGTCATCAACCAAATCTCCCTTAGAACTCTCCTGGGGTACATCTGAAGACTTCTCATTAGAAGCATCAGAACTGTCATTAGAGATGTTAACAGCAGCCACGAAATCAAGAATCGCAAGAACTGTTGGTCTATAACAAAAAAATGACAAGGTAGCCAGGGTCACCTCCACCTACACAGAAGTAGTGATGCTAGTCAGTCATAAGCAAACTGAATTGGTGGCAGAAGTTCAAACGAAAGGAACGAATAATCACCCGCTTGTCAATGTTATTATAGAGTGAAGAGTTTAAGTCATAGATAACTATCTGAGCTTTGACAAAACTATCCAAAGCTTCAGTAATCGAGTCCGTATTTTCTGCTTGACGCTCATAATCAGGAAGCAAGCCAGAAACACGACAAAAGCTGGGAGGTTTAAGCAGAGGTTTAGGGCTCTTATTTCCACGGGTTTGAGCAGGGCTGTCAATGACGTCGCCCAAACTCTCAGATGCCTCAAAAAAGCTTTCCTCTCCTTCATTTTGAGTTAGTTCATTGTTACTATAGCTTCTTTGGACATCATAAAACTCTTCGGATGCATCCGTGCTGAAGGCCTCTGTGCTCTTGATGAAAGATCTTGCGAGATAGCGAGGCTGAATCATCCCCTCATAGGAAACTAAATCCTCGATTTCTAGGGTTTTCAAAACAGTGCCAATGAACATATCCTTTCCTCGAAGTGATATCTCGACCTGTAAACCCATGAGACGAAGAGGAGACTTACTTCTTTGTTATTTTCTTACGAGCAAAATCCACATGCATAAAAAGAGCTTTAAACTTTCAATGAAAAATTACCTGACCGCCTAATGCACGGAACTCAAACAAACGACTCTCTTCGGCCAAAAGCACGGTCTTGAAAGCATGGTCACTCTAAAGAAAAGAAAAGAAACCATAAACTGATACGTCCTTGCAAGAGACCTATATATTACAAGATCTAAAATGAAAGACCTTAATTTACTGTTAGCTTACTTGATTATTATAATCGAAACAGATTTTCAGTTCATCTAGGACACCCGTAACGAACAGACTTTCCTTTTCCAATATATCCATGACAGTAACATCACCAGTCACTTCGGTATCTTCAGAGTCCGAAGAAGTATCAGACAGATTGGCAGTGATAGGAGCAGATCCCTGTTAGAGAAAAGAATATTTGAGTAGACTTCATTAGCAAACAGATAACAGTCGCGCATAAGCGTGAAAAACTAGCCAGAGAATTTGCGGTTAGCATCTCCTTAGAAGACGCTTTGATCAATAGAATCCCTATAAGCAACATTGTCTGATAACAGATTATTCTCTCGTTGGGTTTGTGATGCCTGGAACCGGTTTTATATGTTCACATCCTACTCTTAACAGGTTTTCAATTTTCTGAATCAACATGAAGTGCTAGAACGGCAACATCATCTATTTTTGGAAGTCTGGATACAATTTACACCATAAAACTTTGTGCAACAAAAATATCTTTATCACAGGATGTTCAGAGAATTTATTTTTAGAATTGCAACGATGTTATAAACTCTTTGTTTAAGCAAACCGCTTTAATCGATAGATACAACAGAATGGATCATAAAAGACAAGTATGAAATCAGAAACGAAAATATTGACCTACTCCGCCAAAAGTAAGTATGTAAGAATATTATCGTGGAAGAACACAAGAGAATATATAATGAGTGAAATGAAACAATATAAAACTCCATACGTACAGAAGCACGATATATTGCCCCTTGAAATCGGCTATGCCAGATTTTGCTCGACTCATCGGATTCACATCGCAAAATGAAAGCATTTGCATCTTCAACAACCTAAAAAATGGTAATGCAAGAGCCATAAGTCATCTAGCAACACATATTAGGTAAACTAGTAAAGAATGACTATGTAGATCAAACCTTGAGACTGGATTGTGCAGCATCGCAAATAGCTAAAACATGTTCCACATTGCCTGCAAACTCAGCTGGATTCTCATATATCTGTTTTCCTCGTAACCTGAAACATACAATTAACTTATCATGAATAAAGAGGAAACCCTATATCTCAAAAAGATTCAGGCTTCTGGCGACGTAAAAGTTTGGTTTCAATTCCTACAAGGTAATAAGTTTCAATAATTCTCTCTTATCAAGTTCAGAGACTGGAGAGCTCTGTCTTATTCAACTTCTAGTGTTTTTTATGAATTTTTCATTTGTGTTAGAAAAAAAAAAACTACACACATACTTAAAGATCCTTGGCCACAGGAACTAACTTCCCATTTTAATGTTCACACAAGCTTGTAGATTCATTGAAAATTTTAGCACAACGATTGTAGCTTGTAGAATCATGCATATATCAGTACAAATTCACTGTGTTTTTTTACTTATTTGAGGACAAATGTCTTTCAACCCTCTGGAACTAACATACATATTTATTCAATAGCCCTGTGCAAAAACCACTCAGAGATGATAGAATATGCATTACCTGATGAACTGCTTGTATGTTTTAGATAGAGGGCTCTCGAGAACATAAAGAAAACTACCAACAAGACAGCAGTATCTGCGTTGCCACACAGCTTCCCTATTTCCAACTCCCTACCACAAAATAAAGAAAGAAAAGTTGGAACATTCGCAGTTTCTAACCAAATAAATCATCTATAAATGGAAAAATACAAACCTTCCACGCAAGAACAGATAACCATCCCTCAAAATCAGCTTGAATCCATGGGCGAAGGTTATCTGAGTTCTCACCATCCTCGCTCTGAAAGATCTTTATTATTTCCATCAATCGATGGTAACGAGCTGGAGAAAAATGAAACCCTAAGGAGGGCAGGCGCACAGCAAGTCTTGTTGACGGATAGGAAATGTTCTCTGATCGAATCTGCGGGCAATTATTCAAGATTTAGAGGGTGAATGTAATATCGCACACCAAAGATATTCTGAAAAACTGTCAAATTGGTGGTTACCTGTTGAAGCTTCATAACTATCCCACATTTGTCAATGACAGGCAAAAAGCTAGTATAATTAGATTGAGAAAAACTAGCAGATGTGTCAACTAGAGTTTGACTCCAATGGTAGTCTCCATCCACCAAAACAGCAGATACATCACTTAAACCCAGGTTAAACTGCAAGTACATATCCATCTCGTCAGGTGAATCAGATTCGCCGTCATCCTGCAAAAAAGTAACAAGTATTTTATGATTTGCCATCTTGAAGATGTCTAAAATGATGGTGCACGGGGCTTGCGCAATCACCTGAGTGCTAAGTTTTAAATTTCCTAAATCCAGAAGAAGTTTAGTCGCATGAGAGTCATCCGGTGAGAAGTTTGTAGGAATGATAATCTTAGGAGCCGCGATATCCAAATCAAGGAAAAACCTACAAGTTCAAGATTGGCAATCATATAAATATAATATTGAAATTCTTTACTTGACAAGCGAATAAAAGAACAAAATACTCCATACACAAGAAGATTCTTTCTACAACCTCACTCCATTAGTGAATGGGAATCCAAAACCAGAATTCAGGTTTCTTAGCTGCATACCAAAGGATGTGAAGCCCCCGAACAACACATGCAGTCATAAAATTCTAATGCTAAGAATTAAATATGCAATGGGCCATGCTAAACCTTCCTGAACTGGTGGATCAAGGTAAGCAAACTGCACGAAATCATATCAAATCCCATTGCAAAAATGAAAATCTAAAGGGAAACATATTATCGAGGTTCATTGCAACCAGTTAGTCCTACTGGTTATGGACACAAAAGTTTAGATAACAAAATTGAACAATCTCCAATCTCCTCGTAGAAAACGCTGACTAATAAATATTCACATTTGATCATATCTTGTCAATCATCACACAGTTTTCCCTTTCAGTCTTGCTATTTTTTCTACATGATCTATCATGCACAAGTTGGAATAGTATCTGATTCAGTTTTGAGCCACATGACTTTATCAGAAACTACCTAGGAAACATATCTCTTGCCAAAACTTTCACATCTAAAGGTTTGATATCATCAAATAAAATAAAGTATGTAGTGCAAATTCAACTAGTTATCAATACATATGGATTTAAGTGAAGGGTGAGAGCTTATATTTTGTATCTGTAACAAAATCGCAAAATGTTTGGTTGGACACAACGTGAAGGTGGAAAGCCATGTTGTAAGCTTGTAGCAGTTTCAAGCGAACTTAAAAGAGCACAAATGTAGAACAATTATAAGCTTTATAGCTAAAGAAAACCTGGTACGATCCTTTAATGCTTTAGTCACTTGTTGTTGAGCAGTACGTTTGACCTCATCAATTGTCATCTTCACAATAACAGGAGATTAATTGTTAACACCACATTTTAAGAAGCATATATCAAAATTTAAGGTCATCAGTTGAATCACCTGGACAGCAACTGCAGTTTCCATAGCTATAGTTTGACTAACAGCAGAACTGTTATCAAAAAAATTGATAATTTGGTCGACCGAATCCTTCAGATACTGACAAACAAATTGTGAAATCAACAAACACATGCAAACAAAAGCAAATGCGCAATCAGAAAAATATTAGGGAGAAAGCAAAGCATACAGTCATGTAACACGGGGAAGCTTTAACGACAAGACTCCAGTCCAATTCTGCATCGAAAGGTTTGAAGCAAAACACACCAACTAAAGAATCCTTCACAGTTGCACTCTGCATGAATATTAGAAAAAACCCAGATCGTGAGCACAAGCTTTGCAAGAAGTATCAACCTTCAGCAAAACAAAGAATGGGCCTGACAGAAAAGTAAGTAGATATAAATGTTAACCTCCGCGAGAAGCCCAGCCGGAGAAGACAACTTATATGATCCCAGCTTCACGTCAAAGACCTTGGCCTCTGAATACAGATTTATTGAACAATCTAAGCTTTCACAGGATAATTCGGCAAGACAATTTCCAGGTTCAGCAACAAGCTTTGAAGCATTGTGTCTCATGTGAATTTCCAATGATGTGTGCAACACATTATCTTTGGCTTGAGTTGTCGGTATTTTCCCATCATTACTTTCCTTGTATCCAATGATTTTGTTTAGTCGTTCCCAGTCTTCATCACTAAAATGCCAAGGCTCACTTTCATCCTTGACAGTCGAACTAGACCTAGAAATAGTAATTTCATTACAACACTCTTTAGCTATTGAAGGCAGAATTACCCAACTTCAAGGAACACAAGTAGAACATGAAACAGGCTAAAGGAAAAATGCTAACCATCCCAATGACCACCATGAACTGTTTGTTTTTTGTTGTTTCGATGAGAGATCTGATTCACCTGACTGCTCCAGAAATTTGTGGGCTAGCATCCTGCAAAAGCAAGTAAATATAAATATCGAGGTAAATATCTAATGATTCTAACACTTCAGATTCTGATCTTTTAGTCCAAGTCACCAACAATTGCAAAACCTGCACAGTTCACTAATCATGTATTCTCTACACTCTGGCATTCAGTTCTGCCACAATACCTACTTCTCTGCTTAATGGTTTTTTCCTCTTTATAAAGCTATAGACCTAGATATGCTGGCAGCACATTAACCTCTTTATATGGTTTCATCTCAAGTACAATTTATGATTTAACTGCGCATTCTTCTCTCTAAGATCCATATTGAGATCAGTGCCCCAACAAACAGGTTAAAAAGTGAACTGTCCTATTTCCCGAACTTGGAAAACCAGTCCAAGACAAAAATCACTTTAATGCTTTTCTATTTATGTTACTGATAGTACAATTGCAGAAGTACCAGTCAAACATTCAAAAACCTGATCAAGATCTACCATCCACAAGCAGATCATAAATCAAATTCAACTAGGGTTGACTTCTTAATTACCTTGATCAAAAGATTTCATCACAGGAACTGAAAGAAAAGGAAGTAACTGCATACCTCCACTGGAGAATGAGTTCAATGTCCAGCTCACGATCGAGTTCTTCAATTTCCTTGTTATCATCCACTACAGTCCGACTTTGATCAGATTTCAACAGTGAAGCGTAAAGAGCTACATACCTCTTACGCAGTCTTGCAAATTTCAGAACTTGTTCCCAAGATAATTTCCCACTGGAACATGGGAGATTCACAAAGCATAAGAGAATAATCAAAATGAAACTATAAATAGCATAATTCATACCAGAACACTTGCAGAATCTGAAACATAAACACCTTTGACTAATGTCATCTATATATGGATATTTAAGGATAAAAGATGCTAATCACGGTTTAGAATAATGAGTAAAACTGTAAAGTGCCATATTTACAAGTACCTAACGAAGTCTACAGAGACAATACAGTGTTCACTGGCACATGTATCAAATGGGATAATTGGTCCCACAGTTTAGCGGAGAGATCATATTACAACGTTGAAATTTAACATCTCCTATGAAAGATTACAGCAGGTAAAACTATTCAACCAAGACTCTTATACCTACAACCTTAAAAGCAAGTAGATCTGTAGATGGAGAAAACAGTAAGTGCGTGAATTCCTCTACCTTGCCTTCTTCATCTGATCAGAGACAGCTTTGTAAGCATATTTCCACCACGAGCTGGGATTAGATTTTACGGATACATGTGGACGATAATGAGCATTTCTCAGACGTTGATCGAAGGAAGTAAAATTTTCAGCCAGTTTCAAAATATCCCTGTAAGCATCCTGCATCACAAACCTAAACCTTATCAGGACGCATGCTCTTGCCACAAAATCTGAGGTAAAAGAATCAAAAGGCAAACCTTCGACAAGCAAAGAGTAACATCATCTAAGTTGACTACTGCTTTCTGTTCAGCTTGGTGGCCAGATCTACTAAGTTCGTCTTTCCTCGGTTTTGAATATGTCGCACTCCCTGTCACTGGTTGCAGAATGTAAGCGTGCTCCTTCTTCAGATCATTAGTTGGTTGCCTAACACTGTTGCCAACCTCAAACACCTGAAGCTCAATGAAAATCAATGTTACCGCCACACGTACATCCTTGGGCACGTTTACGTAACAAATATGTGACATGATCTTTTAAAAGAATCATGGTGACTTATACCTGACTCCACTCAGAAGGAGACATATCCACCCACTTTTTTTCAACTTGCCAGGGAGAAATATCGGAGTCCATATAAATCGCCAGGCGGTCGAGTTCCACCGACTGTGAAAGGTTGAAAACTAAAAATCATGAGTACCTGGTATCCAGTAGTTAAAGTCCCATTCAAGCAAAACAAAATTGAGCGATTTTCAGCTCGCACTGGCAGATTTTTATTCCATAACTCTCTTGGTTTATTCAAGATCACTATATCAAAAACGAAAAGGGCAGCCCTGGAAGTCAAATTCCCATTACTAATTCCACGCTAAAAGAGAATAGCAACTCTCCAAGACCATCAATTACGTCAGAAAAATTAAAGGGTTTAAAGCTTTGCAACGTCTCAAAACTATGGACGAACACTGCAAGATCTATAAAAAATATATTGGCCATCTGTGAATATGTAACCCAAAGGCCAAAAGTAATTTGATCTGAGAAACAAGCATTGCTCAACCTAGCACAGACACTGTCCCAGCTAACTACATGCTCTGGCTCGCGAAAGAGCTGTGGGCTTTATCTAAAAAGGTGTTCATAATTTTCAATCTATGCTGTAAACTCGGCCTGCAGGCGCTACAAGGACTTTGGACACCTAAACTTGTATAAAAAGATGGCCTAGAGTCGCACAACTCGAGGTTTTGAATTACTCCAAAATGTTATATGCAGAACCAGCCCAGAGGTAAATTTCAGTAGATAGGTACTCTTAGAGGATGGACTTCTGCGGTTTAGGGCTCGGTGTTGTTTAAGTGGTGTAAATGCTTTATATTGTATTGTCAATGCTCACCAACTTATGGACTTTTAGGGTAGACTGTAAAAGCTTAACTTTTCTTTGTGTGTTAAGCGTGAACCGTGACTTTGCTAGATTATCAAACATGGATATCTTGAGTGTTACAGTTCCAATGGGAAACCTTGTAGCAACATGTATGTTATACAGCATTTTTAACATGTATGGAATGAGGAATCCGCCCTAGACCACCTAAAGCGACCAGGGACCTGAAGAACTATGACACAGCAAAGTCAATTTAATGTGTTTGGGGATTAAGACCATTTTACGAGTGCTTGACACTCTGTAGCAGCATTACTCATGGAATAGCCCCTTCATTGTGTTTTACGCACATTCAGATGTTTGCATTAATTTTGCAAATGCTCTGGCTACTTCGATAACTATTGTTTACAAAGGTTCAGCCACTGCAGTTAAGTGAAGACAATGAGATAAATTCTCCATATTCATTTCTATCCTTGTACAGCATTAATTCTTTATAGATCTTGCATACCTTCTAAAAAAATAATCATACAATAAGCAGTATATATTTTCAAATTTCTTTTCTGTCATATGAACTAATTTCCTGATCTGGCTATTGGCTCACATATAAAATGGCATCCAATGGCCAAAAGAAAGTAAAGTGTTCACATCATGTCATGTGTGCTTTATAAATAGTTTATATGGTGAAAATCTGGTCATAGCAGTCCAATATTTATGTGCAATGATATTAGTACCTTCTGAATGCGCTGTAGAGCACCGCCAGTGACAAAAGTTTCTCTACCATGATCATCAACCGTCACAGCAGAAAGTTTAGCTAGTGTTACACCAGCTGCAAATGGATGTCCAGGATTGCTACAAAACAACAGTTGCTAAGCTGCTAAAATAGATGAAAATTTATATAAAGTGAATTTGCAAAAGTCATTTACCTCTCCAGATCCTCGTATCTAATATGCACATTGGTAATGGAGAGCTTCAAATTCCCAACTATCGTGTTAATTAAGGATCCCAGCCAGGATGTATTCTGAAAAAGACCGGGCAAATCACATGCACAGTTAGCGATTTTAGAGCTACAAATCAAACTAAACAAGATTTTGTTAATTAAACTTTGCCAAACTATTTTCCAAACTGCAGCATGACACCATCTTCACTATGTCGCTTAGCATCATTATTTTTATTGATTTTAACGTCCGTGAGATGAAAAAGGATCATTATTTTTACTGTTTTTCAAATGAGCTCCTAGTACTCCTTTAAACTTCCCTTATGTCTCCAAAATTCAAAGGCAAAGTAGATCTCAAGGGAAGGAAATTGTCTAACAATAGATCTTCACTGCTATATGGTCTCCGTTGAGAAATCTTCGTCACAGGTGTCGTTTACACTTTAATAAACCAATACTGAAAATGCTACAAACATGACAATAACTCACTGACATCCGCACAAGGTGATGGCATCAGACATGCTTCCTTGTAAAGTAAACTCGCGAGACAAAAGAGAGAAGGAAAATAACAGTTTCGTATGCACACACAGAAGTGCTCCGACAATCTACATCTATAAATATTAAGATTGCTCCAACAACATCCAAGTAACAAAATCATAGTTCAAAGCTACAATCACATGAAACCTCAGTCCAACGGAACATACACAAAAGAATATTGTTGACGATATTCCATTTACCAGTGTCAGTAAAATCAGCCTGTGCAACCATAAACTCAAAAGCTAAACGTTACCTTAACTATAGGCACTAGCTTCACTTTTAAAAAAAAAAACATCATGCATGTAATTATATTTGAATTAAACTAGCAAAGAAGCCAAAGAGACGATGTGAAAGCATACCATCTCAGATTGTAATCGCTTCTGAGCTTCCAAAAGCTTTGTTTCCATATCCTATAATGACGAAAGAATTATGTCTATAACGTGTTGCCGTTTTTGTTTGTCTTCATGAAATAGATTATTGAACCACACAAATCATTTTAGTGCAATCTTACCCTTACTCTACTCTTCTTAGCTTCTTGAACAGAGTCCTCATTTTTTCCTTCGACATTAGTTGCGGGTTCAACTAACAACAAAATATGATCCAGGTAAACTAAAACTGGTTCCTGGCCCAGCCTACTCCATGGAATCTGAAATTAGGGGAAAATAAAAGCAACTTAGTGTTCGATAGCGTATCAACGTGTTTCAAAGTATTACAAAAAAGTTAAGTCAGAGTTCCCAACCTTCAGCTTCACTGATCCGAGGAATCCTGCCTTGACTTTGACAGGTAGTTCTAACGCATTCAAAGCCTCTGGCTTCAATTGCATATTTGACAGCTCTACATCACCTGCAATCACATTCATGCATAAGAAGAATGATTCAAAATCCACTAGTAACACTTACGGGGATAAACTAGCATAACGATCACCCTAATGATTAAATTGTTAAATGGATATATATTAGTACATTCCAATAGCATTTCCAAAAGGTTCAGAATAATGCTTTTTAGGGAAAGCAAGATAAGATAGGAATGAAAAACCTAGCAAAGCAACGCCATTATGGTTCATGTCGAAAATTTACAACGTGATACATTTCCTTACAAAAACGGTCCATCCTGATAATCTTTTACCTAATATTTAGCCCACCCTGGAATCTCAATTCCAACTTGCAAGCCTTACATAATCACGGCTGCGTAATTGCTTCACCATAGTTTAAAGGCTAACAACACTCAGGGGTTTATATCAGTTTTCAGATTCCCAATATCAGCCTTATCCAACTAAAAACACCAACAGTCCCAGAGAACGGCTTCACAGCAATTAAGTTTATCCCAACCTATAACCAGGTAATTTTAACTGTATAACACTGCATTTGTCTATGATCTTATTTCCCATTAGCCTGGAACATCACATTCATTTGAAATAGTAATAACAGGTGATATATGTTAGTACAGATGAGTACAAACAAATTTCAGGTTTGTCGTTGTGTTTGCCCTAAACTAAAGGAAGAGATGTTCAAAGTAAACCTACACTATCATTAGTTCACTACATAACCACTACCACATTAAAGAGACAATACCAGTTCTATCTTAATTCATTGATCAATGAACTTAACCTAATCATAACAACTTGAAATTTCAAATTAGATTATCCAACACAGTGTACCTAACTCCACATGAAAGTTTTGTCCACAACTACCATTCAACAAAAACGAAAACTATTATTCAACACATTTAACTTCTACAATTACCTCACCCAACCTCTCATCGATTACTATCTGATCGAATGAGAAGAAATATGTAAGACGGGGAAAAGTGAAGAAATCTAACCTTGCCAAACACTGATTTTCAGTGCTTCTTTACTTAAACCTAACACATAATTCCCCAGATACCTCTGTAACAAATTCGCCACTTGATCTTCCAACATTTTTTCTTTCTTTTGTTTATATCTTCGTCTGATCAAACAAACTGTAATCTGGAAATACAGTCAAATCAATCCCGTCTCGCAAAAAACCTAAAAATTGATATCGAAGAGGAAAGAGAAATGCATTTCATGTAAATCATGTCGATGAACCTATTTTGTGAAGTAAAAGACAGAAAGAAGAGGATTTATTGTGTCTTCATTTCAACGGAGAAAGTTTGAGAAGAGCGAAGTAAAGAGAGAATCATGCCCGTCTCGATGCCACGTGTTAATCAAGTAAAAACCTGGACACGCTATAGAAGCCGACATAGTTCTTTATATTTCCGTAAATGCCATTAGCTAAAACAGACCAGCGGAACTTGTCTCTCACAGTAGGGTGTGCTTAAAAGAAGACGTGGCGGTATCTTAACCAGCATATTCAGAGGAAGATATCACTGTGATTTGGGATCTGGCGGGTGCATATATATTTGTTAAATCTGAATTTTGTGGACCTTATAGTTGAAAACTGTAATTAAATTCCAGAGTTTACATTCGGTTTATCCACCAGAAGTTGACATTGTATACTCTCCGGTGGGTTACTAGTCAAAACTCTATTCAAATGTTCTACTCTAGCTTTCTTTGACAATATGTCAGCTACCTTATTACACTCTTTCTGGACGTAATAGCATTGCCAGAAAGGAGATTGTTTAAAGATGTTCTTAATATCAAATACTAAGTTGTAAAGTTTCCAAGGAATGTTGTATTGATCCCTCGTAACTGCATCTACTACTAACTTGGAGTCGAGCTCAAAATGTACTGCCTCACTTCCCATCTGCTTCATCCACTTTGCCGCTTCCCATAAAGCTTTGCACTCGGCCTTCTCCGCGCTTTCTATCCTCTCTAAGTAGCAGCAGCATTTGGCTCCCCTCACTTGACCTGCAAAATCACGCACAATTAGACCAATGCCACCATTATTAACAACCTGATCATAAGAGTCATCAGAATTACAAGTTAAAATTCCTCTAGTTGGAGGAATCCAACGTAAATTATTCTTATTTTGTCTAGCAGGAAGATTGAAATTCTCTGTATTTCTGTTGTTCCTAGTGTATTGTTGCTCAGTGATTGACTTTCTGCAATGGTATAGAAGCTTTTCCGTAGTGACAATTGTATCCTGATGGACCTTTTGACATCTTTCATCCCAAATAGACCAGGCCGTGATTGCTCGATTAATGAGGTCATCTTCAGAAATGTGGTTGGCAAACAGGTCATCAAACCATGTGCAGATCCAATCCCTGAGCCTTAATGAGTTGTTCTGAATGTAATCCCCATAGTCCAAACCATGTTGCTCTGGAGAGGTTGCATTCCATCAGGATGTGAGTATCTGATTCCCCCATATTCTGACAGAAGGGGCATATATTCTGTATGTGCGAAATGTGCCTGGAGAGTCGTTCTCTTGTAGGTAAAGT
>JAJJMA010258530.1:0-10313 GCA_023529015.1 Papaver nudicaule | reverse complement strand
GAGGTGTAACCGTGAATATCCCATCGTAAATTCCGGTATAGTAAATAATAAATTTCTGTGTCATTGGGCCAAGTTGTAAACTTATACAAATGAGGACACATTTGGTCCAATAATATCACGCCACTTCATAATTATTACAAGTATATGGACCAAGCAAGCAACAACTGGACTCAAGCAAGAGGAGAAGCCTTGTACACACACAACCATACGCATAATGTCCAACTGATTAGGTCCAACTTGTTAGATATCATTGCTTCTCCTGTAAATTCTGTATCCTATAAGAGCAAGGGCTATGGGACTTTCAAAATGAAAGAGTAACTCTTTCAAAACGAAAGAGTGTGAGCAAATGGGCAAATTTGCTCCCACTATGGGTAGAGAATGGACCACTTTCATCCACTTTTTCCCCAAAATCTATCAGCCACTCTTTCATACGAAAGAGTGGGTGAAAGTCTTCTCTAAGCGCCGGAAGATCAGCCGTTGCATCACATTTTACGCGAAGCGCCAGAAGATCAGCCGTTTGAAGAGAAAGCAGAGAAGAAACGCCAAAAGATTTGGCGTTTTGGATAGAAAAAATTAAGGAACGCCAAAAGATTGGCCGTTCCATGATGAAACGCCAAATGTTTAGGCGTTTGTACTAAAATCATTAACTGTAGACTACAAATGTTTCTACTCTTGGTTATTTGTTCTCGAGTGTAAATATACATAGACGGACCTAGAAGAAGACTATCGACTAAAATAAATGTACCAAGAAGAAGACTATCGACTAAAAAAAAACATGGCAAATTCGCTCCAAGGTTCCATCTCTTCCTCCTGCAACATTCCCCTCCGATCTAATCGAATCGGAATCTTAGATTCCGAAATCCCCAAATCCAGCATTTCTTTCTCTTCGCAACTCCCCAATTTCTCTCTCAAGTAAGTAGTTTCTTTTATCTGTTTCTTTGAAACCCCAATTCTGGGATCCAATTTGAATTTAGACTGATTTGAATTGATTATGTTTTTTTTTTTTGTAAAGATTTTTGGAGAAAGGGAGAAAGGATCAGTCGCTTAGAAAAAGTGCAACTGCAAGAGCAGAAATGCAGGTAGATATCTCCCTTAGTCCGAGGGTCAATTCTGTGAAGCCTTCAAAAAACTGATCAAGCAACTGCGCTTGTTCAAGCTGGAGTCCCTGTTATCAGATTAGCTGCTGGTGAACAGAGATGATGATGAAGAAGAAGAAACAAAGAGTTTAGATTAAAAACATACCTTCAAGATGATGATGAAGAAGAAACCTTCAATAATTGTAAAACCTTCAATAATTATGATTAAATTGGAATCAAATCACTGATTCTAAGTTGTATATCATACCTTTGAAAACCCAATCAAGGGTTTATGATGGTTAACCTAATTGGTATCAAAATCATTGATGTTTCCTTCGCAATTGAAAGGGGGAAAAACTGTGTTTGGTTTTGTTTTTTTGGTATGTCTGTGTTTTGTGAGAGAAAAACACGAATATAGATAATGTCTATGGAACGGCTAATGTTCAGCCGTCCGAAAAAGGAAAAAAAAAAAAAAAAAAAACAAACGGCAAAACTTTAGCCGTTTTCAATTTTTTTCCCCACAAACGGCTGAAGTTCAGGCGCTTAGAGTCATGATATTTGCTCCCCACGGTCAGTTTTCCACCCTTTCGGTTAGTCTCTCTTTCAAAATGAAAGTGATAGAGTGCAAAAGCACTCTACCCATAGCCCTTGCTCTAAGAGAAGGGAAGGAAAGACTTTCTATAGAATTCCATGTAATTATTATTAAGGTAAAAATAAACATTTTTTTAAGAGATGGCCCATAATTCCACGAAATTAGATTTAAATCTATTGAGGGAAAAGTTTAAATGAAAAAAATGACCAATTCCATAGAACTGGAGGGTATCAAACACAACCTTTATAGAACATTTGTTTTCGCTAAGAGAAAATAGATTTTTATTTTATTTTATTTCTACTATCAGCTTATTCTCTTAGATACAATATTGTGCTGTGTCATTAAACCAAGAACATGTTAGCAACTCAAAATCACCACCATAGTGATCTATGTTGTTTGATAATTCAATTCAAAATCTAAATAAACTAAAGATATTTTTAGCATCAAAATCACCATGGTGATCATTTCAGAAGTTACAGAATTAATTGTAACAATGTGAACACAAAAAATTCCTCATCACGTTTAGCATTCCTCGTGATCACTCCCTTCCCTATTGATTCCATGATCAGCATTAATTCAACATTACCATCCATTTCCAGGCCTAATGCACGTCTTCTACTTCTTTACTTCATATTTATAACCCTTTTGGTTTTTTCTTTCTCATTCTTCTATTATTGGTTTATTCTCTTATTCTCAATTGAATGTCATTTTGTTCTTTTCACATTTTGTTAGCATATCCACTTTTAGTTAAAAGCTAGATATTTTTAAGTTTTAAACATTGCTCAAAAACGAATAATGCACTTAGAGCATCTCCAATGCTGGGGGTAGGGGTGAGGGTTAAAATACTACCTTTTTGATTGGGGTCATTCCTACATGGCAAATACAAACAAAAACATGATTTCTCTACCTAAAGTTCATCTCCAATGCTTAGGGTTTTACCCTCTATAAAAAGACAAAAATAAGGAGTAATAGTTTTGATTTTCAATTCAAAATTGGATCCAAAAATTGGATTCAAAATTGGATCCAAAAAAAAAAAAAAAAATAATTTACTCTTCTCGTCTCTTCTCTTCGCTTGATTCAAACCAAAAAGTTTGGGAATTCGAAATTCTGAAAAGAAAACAACTTTTTCTTGAATCTGATTTCTCTCCTTTTTTTGCTCGCCCTTCTTCTTCTCCGATTGGCCATCAATTCAAATTTGATTAAAAACATCAGAACCTCTTGAATTTCTGTCCGCCTCCTCCAACAGACCCCAACCTCGTCTACCCATAACCCCAACAGAAACTCCTTTAACCATCAGAACCCCCGTCTCCGCTTAACCTTTTAGATCTTCCGCCTCCGCCTAACACCACCTCAGCCTCACCCCAACCACCACCATCACCTCGATGGGATAGGCTGTGTTGGGGTGAGAGGTTTCCACTTCCTTCTTCCCCTGTTTTTCGATCGATCCCACATTGTTTCCTCCTCCATGAACATGTCGGGAATCGAGTCCTCTATGGATTTTCAAATTTCTTCTGTTTGTGATTGTTTGCATAGCTTGCCTTGATTCTATTCTGCAGGTCTTGTTCATTGGCTGTTTCAAAGACCCGTTGAAGTATAGCCCTGGTAAAAGCTTCAGGTGCAGTTCAGCTGTTTGATAAATTGCCTGAATGGCTTCAGAAGGTAAAAATCTTGTCATTTGCCCATTTAAAGACTATCATGGATGCTCTGATGGGATTGTGAGCAAGGGGTTTTCCAGTTTGATTGCTCACATGAAGAGCTCGCATCTCGGCAGCGACGAAAGAAAGAATGTAATGAAGGAAGCTATAAGGAACGACCTTGATCTTTTTCTTGGGTTAGAGGATGCTCTTAAGACCTTGAAACAATGGTTATGTTGTGATTGTATGACCTTTCATGCTTGGAGTAGGGCATGTAAACATGCTGGGAACATTGAGATTCGCCCTACAACAGGTGCAAGTGATGGGGGCATGCTTGAAGTCATCATTGGAGTACCTCGGCCCTTTCCACACGTGAGTCTAGTGCAGTTGGGAGATGACCTTGAACTGAATGTGGAGACGTTAGATGCTGTTTTCAGGGCTCCGGCTTGTACTGTGAAGAGTATCCCAAGAGGATGTAGACTAGCATTCTCACACGCTCTCAAAGCAACACTTCTCAAGGTAGTGGCGGAACCTAGGTCTGTCGCACATTGGGTTAAGCTCTTGTTGCTTCCTCGTTGTACATTGAGGGTCTTTAGACCTAAAGGTAGAGCGGAACGCAAGTCGGGGAACCGCAAGGCAATTCAACAAAAACTTATCCTTCAAGCTTTGGCGACTTGGGGTGAGGTTGGTGGTATACATAAGCTTGTGAAGGAGATTTTAAAGGCACCGGGGACATGGTTTGTAGGGAAAGATGATGACAAAGAGGAAGGTAATAGATCGAACACCAACGTCAAAGCATGCTTACGCAAAGTAGCAGACGGTCATTTTACAGCAGCTGTTAAGGCTATCAGTTCATCCGGGGTGGCGCCGAATAATGCGGATACAAGGAAAGCACTTGAAGACAAACATCCAGTTATGCCCCCGCCCACGAAACCAACTATTCCATTGCATGAGTCACCTTTAGTCGCAGAGGAGGGCACTATTTTAAGCTGTATAAAATCTTTCCCTAAGGGAACATCATGTGGAAGGGATGGTCTTCGAGCACAACACCTTTTGGATGCCTTTTGTGGGGAAGGTTCAGCTGTCTCTGCTGAGTTGGTTCGAGCTATCACGCTGGTTGTTAACTTGTGGCTTGGAGGGAGGTGCCCGCTTAGTCTCGCAGAATATATTGCATCGGCACCCTTGACACCTCTTCTTAAGCCGGACAAGAGCATTCGCCCTATCGCCGTTGGGACAATTTGGCGCCGTTTAGTATCTAAAGCTGCAATGAAAGGAGTAGGAACGGACATGGCAGCATACTTACAAGACTTCCAGTTTGGAGTAGGGGTTTCCGGAGGAGCGGAGGCAATTCTACATGCAGTGAACAGGTTTGTCAATAAACATCACGGAGACCACAGCCTTACCATGCTCACTGTAGATTTTACAAATGCCTTCAATCTAGTGAACCGAACGGCCATGTTACTTGAGGTGCGAAAGATTTGTCCATCTATATCGCCATGGGTAGAATATTTATATGGTCAATCTGCAAGATTATACGTTGGAGACTACCACATTTATTCGTCTACAGGAGTGCAACAAGGTGATCCATTGGGACCATTGTTATTTTCGTTAGTGCTTCATCAGCTTGTGACGAGTATTAAAGAACATTGTGCACTATCATTACAAGCCTGGTACCTCGATGATGGTACTGTTATTGGTGACACTGAAGAAGTGGCAAAGGCACTCAAGGTTATTCAGACAGAGGGTCCTGCTTTGGGGCTTATATTGAATGTTAAGAAAACAGAGATTTTTTGGCCCTCTTGCGACGGACGAAAACTAAGTGATGGTATGTTTCCCACAGAAATCTCAAGACCGGATAGAGGGGTAAAATTGTTGGGAGGTGCCGTCAGTCTAGACTCTGGGTTTGTGAAGGGACTCGCCATCAAAAGAGCAGAAAAGGCAGTAGAATTGATGCATATTCTTTCCAAACTTCATGATCCCCAGAGTGAGTTGCTACTCCTTCGTACATGTATGGGTATTGCCAAGCTACTGTTTGGGCTTCGTATCTGTCAGCCAGAATGGATGAGGGAGGCAATAGAGATATTTGATGGTGGGTTGAGAGAGGTGATAGAGGATATTGTAGTCTGTGGGGGCTCATTCTTTGGAGATCTGCATTGGAGGCTATCAACTCTACCTATTAGGTACGGGGGACTTGGTTTATATTCAGCTAGTGAGGCATCCCAATATGCCTTTCTAGCATCACGGGTACAATCATGGGGGCTGCAAGATCATATTCTAAGGGACAGTGAGGTAGAAGGCATGGATGATAGTTTCATCAACGCTTTGGAAAAATTACAGGTAACTCTTCCTGATTTTGACTTTAGTAGCTTCACCGATAAGAACACCGCCCCCCCTAAAGCCCAAAATGCTCTGGCGAGTGCTCTTTTTGGTAAGGTAGTTAAAGACATAGAAGGAGCTTACGAGTTATCCGATAGACAAAAAGCAGTTTTTGGTTGCCTTCAGGCACCGCATGCCCAAGATTTTCTCCTTGCTATCCCGATTGAGGGCTTAGGACAAAAGATGTCACCTTTGGAGTACCGTGCCATCCTCAAATACAGGCTGATGATCCCCCTATACGCACCAGATACAAAGTGCCCGGCTTGTTTTACTGGATGTTTGGATCCCTTTGGAGAACATGCAGTTCATTGCAAGGTAGACCCTGGATTTAAATATAGACATGATCATGTACGGGATACGTTGTACGATGTATTGTGGAGAGCTGGTATCTCCGCGAAGAAAGAAGCGGCTGTTAACTTTCTGACAGATCCCCTAGAAGGAAGATCGACACTTCGACCGGCAGATGTTCTTATTTTCGGATGGGTCAACGGGAAGCATGCATGTGTTGACCTCACTGGGGTCTCTCCTTTAGTGGGCTCAAGGCATGGTACGTTCACAGTCGGACAAGCAGCACTTCGGGCGGCCTCGAGTAAAATTTCAAAACATGAGAAAGCTTGTTGTGACAATGGACATGCTTTTATTCCGTTCGCTTTTGATACATTTGGTTTCTTAGCTCCAGAGGCGGTTGGACTCCTCAAGAGGGTACAAAAAGTTATGCACAGTAATGTCATGACGCCAGGGTCGAGAGAATTTGTTTTTAAGAGGATAGGATTTGCAATTCAAAAGGGGCTTGCGGCGCAACTTGTCGCTCGCTTGCCTGCTAAGTCAATGTAATTTACTTATTTCAGTTAAGGAAATTAATGATCCAATGATGATGTGGAGATAAAGTTGGGGGTCATGGAGAAGGTCATATCTTGACCTTCTCCTTCACCCCCACCTAGCCATGTCACCATTGACCCCTACCTTCACCCTTGCATTGGAGATGAAAAAGGGGTGTAAAAGGTCATAAATCCTATGTGTCACACTTTTTTTTGACCCCCACCCCTAGCATTGGAGATGCTCTTAGAAAAGTCACAAGATCACCATAGCAAAAATCTAAATTCTCACGTCTCATCTGCGGTTGTTGCACCAACAGTTTGTCTTATTGAGATAAATACTCTGTTCCTTCTCCCAGGAAAGATCGTCAAGAAAGACTTACACCATGTTTGCCTCTTTTTGTCTGAATCTGATCGATCCAAATCAGGGATTCGATCGCATAAATTAGGAGTATTTTCATCGTTGAATCAAATGAATTCCAAATCAGTCTGAATCAGTGATATAAATGGTCTGACAACTGATTTGGGCTGAATTAAATTCAAAGGCCGATTTAATCATAAATAAACAAAGTTTTCGTATACTCTTGTGAAAATTCTCAATGACTAGAAGATGTCGACGGATTCATTTTCAACTTATGAAAAGATTAGGCATTTTGGTGCACATCATTTTTCTTCCTCTTTTTTCTATTGAAAAGTATTTTGATGTACATTTTCTATGCCTAAACATACCACCAGATGGCGCCTCCAAAAATATCAGGAATAAACTATAGACTTTGACTAACTAAAGTCAACTTGACACATTTCCTTCAACCCCTTTATATGCCACCTTCACTAAACCTTCGTCAAGAAAATCCTTCACTCAAAAAATGTCTTCCTCCTCATCATCTCCCATTCTCATTCTCATCTTCTGTACTTTCATCAGCATCTCATTATCATCAGCTGCTAATTACCCTGACCGGTACTACAAATCACTAACAAATCCTGAATCATCAAACACAACAACAGTATACATTCAAGTGTCAAAACCACCACCATTAAACCCAACAAATCCCAACTGTACAATCCCTATTCTACAATTCAACAACACCATTGGATCACCACCGTTTTCAAAACTCTATTCTCCACCTTCCAATTGTACCGGTCCATGGAAACAAATCTTCCTAGAGTACAGTGTCAGTGTTGAAGGAGAACAGTGCGACAGAATCTCAAGTGTTTGGCTTGATGGTGTTGAGATCCTAAGAACAAGTACAGCTGAACCTAGCCCTCCTGGGAGTCTTTGGAAAGTTCGGAAAGATGTTACTAGGTACTCATATTTGTTTGGTCGATCCAATTTAACATTATCTGTTATGCTTGAAAATCTTGTTAAGGATAAATTAAGTGGTGTTTATCATGTTAATGTTTCACTATTGTATTATCAAGATCTTAATCAGACTGGTTCTGTTCCATCAGTTGAACCCATAGAACAAATCAAGTTGAACAGAAAACTAGGAAGTGTGTCCGACGACACTTATAATGCAGGTACATACACGTACGTTGATGGAACAATAGCCGACATGATCATGCCAGTTTCTGGCAATGGGGGAGATGATTTTTGGTTTAAGATTCAGAATGAGTCAGATATTCATTCCAAAACGATTCAGATTCCACAAAATACTAAAAAAGCAGTTTTAGAAGTTTATGTTTCAGCTCATGGGAATGATGAATTTTGGTACTCAAATCCGCCAAACTCTTACATTGAGCAGAATAATTTGACTACCCAGAGAGGGAATGGAGCTTTTCGGCAAGTGTTTGCAATGGTAGACGGGGTTACGGTTGGTTCTGTGACTCCATTTCCTGTTATTTTTTCAGGTGGGGTTAATCCATTGTTCTGGGAACCTGTTGTTGCAATTGGAGCCTTCAATCTTCCTACTTATGATATTGATTTGACTCCATTTCTCGGGTTTCTTCTAGACGGAAAGAATCATTCTTTTGGTCTTGGTGTTACTGATTGTGTTTCATTTTGGCTTGTTAATGCCAATCTTCACCTCTGGTTAGATCATGGGTCAGACATTGTTCAGGCGCAATCGATTTCGTATCTTACTCCTCCAATTCAGTTCAAGATAAAATCGAAGTTTGATAGTCTAGATGGGAAATTCAAGATTAAAGGAAAGAGAGAAATGGAGTACTCAGGGTGGGTTAATTCATCGGCCGGGAACTTTACAACACGAATTACCGAAAAGCTCAAGTTCAAGAATAAGATTAAGATCAAGAACTATGGACAAGAAAAACAAGTGAAACAGAAGATTAAAGTCAAGACAGAGATTATAGTTGAAGATGAGAATGGGCAGGAGATTAGCAAGTCAAGTATGAGTAGGAAATATCCACTAAAAATCAAGATCTCGACTTTGCCAGGAGCTGAAACAGATACATATTTGGCGATCACTAATGTTACTCATTCGTTCGAAGAGAAATATGAGAACGAGCAAGGTGAAATCTCTGTAGAGAACAGTCAAGATTCAGGTGGATGGATGCTTGTGAAAGATCATTCTGTTTTGTCAGGTTCCGGAAGCACAACACAAACATATAGCTACAAAGATCAGAATGGTTACTACTCTAGAGTTGTTTCTGCCGCTAATGGTAAAATCTTACAAGACAATTTTACTCTTACTAGTGTGCTGCCGTCGTTGTCATTCTCTGTTTAATCTATGCCTAAGTTGGTTGGGTGATTGAACTCAATCTTTTGTCATTGTTTCCATGAATAAAACTGTTTGATTGAGCTCATCTTTTACTTGTAGTATTGAGCTTAATTTATGAAGATCGTCACTAAGGCTCTCGTTGATTGTTGTACCAATGTTTGATTGTTGTACAAGAATGTTTGATTCTTGTAATTCAAATAGACTCTCATCACTAAGGCTCTTGCTAAATCCATCACTATATCACTTTGAGCTGCTTTACTTGTGTGTCATCCATCTGCGTCTTTCGGCAGTGTACAATAATTCCTCTTCATTCTATGATTCCTCCTATGTACCCTTCTTAAGGTAAGCCTTACAAAGAAGAGCAAAACAGCGAAAAACAGGGGAAAACAGAGCAAAACAGGGGAAAACAGAGCAAAACAGGGTAAAACAGAGGAAACAGAGCAAAACAGGGGAAAACAGAGCAAAAACAGAGCAAAACAGGGGAAAACAGAGCAAAAACAGGGGAAAACAGAGTAAAAACAGAAGAGTTCAGCCCAATCAATAGAATCATCGTAGAAAAACTAAGCAATCATCGTACATTATGGAAGTTCCTTACGGACAAAAAGTATGTAACACACTACCAAACAGCTCTAGTGAACATTCTAGGAACTGCACATTAGAACACCAAATCTTTCCCATCCAGTATCCAGCCATCTCCAGACATCTTTACACTAATATATAAGAATCCAACATATCTTTGCTTATACTTCATCTCATAGTACAAAATCACAAACTACTTCCATATAATTCATTATAATTGGGAATACATGTTGGAATTATGCAATGTTATCTGTTCAATAGCTCATGCTAAAGGAGAGGAAAGTACTTCATGGACAAACGAACACTAGAATGTGTATAGACAACAATTGGACTTCTAACAGTGTGAACTTCATCAGACCAGACAATTGATCCGGTTGCAGTGTCATCATCATTCAACCTATCTCCAGCAACATTCACAACAAAAGATTTCTTCTCATTCAGAGACTTGAAATGAAGAACATCAGGTACCACTGTCACCTTGAGCCTATCATCCGACGTGATTCTCACCTTGTACATCGAATTAGGTGCACCTACATTGGTAACTGTCCTCTTAAAGTCTATGTTGA
>JAJJMA010258516.1:0-13923 GCA_023529015.1 Papaver nudicaule | reverse complement strand
ATTGATTGTGAGCTCTTGATCTAAGCAAATAGGTTTTTGCGCTCACACATATACAAGATTAAGGGCTAAGCACTCCTATCTATTTGGAGCATCTCTTGTTATGGAAGACATATATTCTAAATGGTCGGAAATGAATCCGGATTATACCGTTTTTTTCTCTCTCCTCTTTTCATACAATAATTGGGCGTATTTACCGTATATTGCTCTTTCTCTTCGCGATCTACATGTAATTGGCATCTTTAATTGTACAAGTCGAGTGCACGTGCGTTGCACGTCAAGCATTTTAATTTTTGTGACACCCAAATCAAAACATTAACAAACTTCAAACAGTCTAGGAAACCACCTAGTGACTGTGAACGTTCAAATATACAGACTTTGTGACATTTTCATGAAAATCGACAATCTGTAATGAAAAAAAAAAAACTTCTTACATTGAAATCCAAGTGGAAGTCTATTTATGTTATAGAAGCTAAAGTTAAACAGATCTTCTTCGGTTGCAAGAAAACACAGAGAAATCAAAAACAGATTTCAGATTTCATAACGAAGGAGAACCTGCAATTCGGGAGAAAGGTATTTTCAATATAAAAAGAACTAAGCAACAATTAAAGAGGTACAAAGAAGTATCTCAACATTACCTTGCAAAAGATGGGATATTCCGCCTTCAAGGAATCACATGCAAACTCTAGTTTTCAGGTTCATGAACCACAAACTTGTTGCTTGGGAAAGCCAATATCTTGAGACCTTCTGAAGAAAACAATGAAGTGTCAAGTTCTTGTTCAAGAATCTGGAAATTTTCAAATTCCAAGGCTTTCGCAATACCATAAGGTACGCAGCATGAGCAATACTTTATTCATGCAGTAACAGTTTATCTTTCAAAAAAAAAACGGCAGCAGGTTCGTAGTAACAGGTACATGACAGCAGCATTGCATCCGGTACTCATCAGCATTGCATCATGTACTCAATAAGAGCAACAACATTGCTTCAGGTACACATCAAACAACAGTTATATGGCATCAGGTGTGGTAGCATCAGTGGCTTCTGGGCGGGGACGATAGTAGCTTCAGGTAGACACCAAATGGATGGCAGTAGCTTCAACAAAATTATGACACGATGAAACTCGTTTTAACAACAGATTCAGAATGACCAAATATAGCGGAATCGGCTTGGTTTATTACTTATAAGCAAAGAACTTACCAAAAAGATAAAACAAAAGATTGGTGTAAACGATAACCATTAAAGTTAATACTAAATGGAGAAAACGTTAAAACAGACAAATGCGGTGGTAGATCATGTGTTGACTGGGTAATACATTACGAATTAAGCTCCGCGTTTGTTAGCCCACAGGTAAGGTAACAATGCTCTTTCTACTCGATTTTATAATCGATTTTCCTAAAGTCAAATACAAATTCTGACCTGTGCTTACAAAAAGAGCTGAAAAGCATTGAGATTTTATTAGGCAGTAATATGATTGAGACTTCAGATAGCAATTCATTATCAAATCCGCAAAACACAATCAAATCGACAGCCATATCAAACTCTTTGTTGAACCATAGACCAAATCAAAGATATCAGTATCTAACTCATCAAGCAATAAATATAAACAAACTCGACAGATCCCTAAACCTGCCAGTTTGTCACCAGAAGAAAAAGACTACTAATTTAAAATATAGTAACCACAACCCACTATGGTGCGTAAAGACTGCCAACTCGTGACTGCAAGTATATTGTACGCCCGTCATACAAATCATTATGTATGTTGTTGGCAGTAGTGTCGTGGACAATGTCGGATCAAATTCATAAAAAATATCATATGGGTCATTGATACATAAGCAAACAATTGAGAGGCTAAAAGGAGATGACATTATCCTACGTTTCAATTCCAATTTCTGTTTGGTTTTGTTGATTTCAAACATCCCTAAAGAGCTAAAGGAGATTTTATCATTCCTTCCTAATTCTTGTATCCCTATTAAGTTAATCTAACTCTGAAACCATCCTACAGATTCTGCATAAGATTGTATTTCCAAATCACTCACATCGAGTCAAACAATTACCAATATCTTCCAGTAACCTCTTTCAATTTTTCCTACATAACAAACAACCAAAATTTGAAAGTATGACAACACTCTAAATCTATCATACTCTAAATCTTTCTCCAAAAAATCAAAATCCAAATAACAACACTCATACATCTACGACGAAAGTATGAAATTGAACATCAAATTCTTTTTCCCTAGAAATCTAAGAAATTTACCTTGATATCTTCATTGGAAACACCATAATCCAAATTAGAGACAGAAAGCTTGTTGCTCCCAGTATCAACCGCAGAAGCAGCATACATCCCCACCACCTGAACATGCAACAAAATTATCAATCAAAACCCTAATTTTTTCCAAAAAAATCAAAACCTAACCCCCTGAGAAAACGCACCTGAGGAAGTGCCCTAATTTCTTAAATAAACCCAATTTCAGAAGTTTGATTTCTCTTCAAAATTGTAACCCTGATTTTAAAAATGAAATCGATTTTAGTAAAATACAAAAACTGATTTAATCAAACTAAGTTTGGAAACCCTAAAATTCCAAATTAAAATACAAAAAATGATTTAATCAAACTAAGTTTGGAAATCACATACCCAATCCGATAACATGAAATCCCCAACTAATTTTATCAGAAAGGTGAGGTTTTAGTTCCGATCTCCTAATGGAGAGACTGAGAAGAGGAATAAGAACGGTTGAAGTTTTTTGTCACAGTGTTGTTAAGTTTATCTATTTGTTTATTAACTATTTTACCCTTCGCAATGTTGTATTATTACGTAGGAGGTAGTGAGAAATTAAAAATAGTGCGGAGGCTAACTTAGTCAATTATTGTCGGTTGAATTTTGGTTGTGACGGAATTATAATTCGGGAATGCTTGTCATCCAACGGCTGTTATCTAAAATTGGAAGATCCAATGGTTATGAAGGGTGAGTTTTTAAGATTCTGCTGCTTGCATTAAAAGGGGGGGAGATTTGGAATTTTATTCTCTTGTATTTTGATGTTTTTATTTTTCTTGTAAGCAATCATGTAATCACCATTTTAGAATGAATGAAAAGTGACTTGATTGTTTATCAAATAAAAATAAAAAATACACCAATATTAGGGTTAGGGCTGTCAATGGGTACCCGATTACCCGGAACCGAACCGGACCCGATGTTAATGGTTCCGGTTCCGGGTCCTAATATTGGACCCATTAGCAATTTAGGTACCCGACGGGTAGGACCCGATCGGACCCGGAACAGATCGGTTTTAAACGGGTAATACCCGCCGGGTACCCGCGGGTATCGGGTACCCGTTTATTTCTTACTTTACTAGTGTTTCTAATAAAACTTGAGGCGTTTGTTTAGGTTTGACTTCGATTTTTTTAGGTTTTTCATTTTTTGTTAAACTAATATTTACTTTGACAATAAAAAAAAGAATAACTATAATTCTATGGTCAAATATATTGGACTAAAATAAAAAATAAAGTATATTTACCCGACGGGTACCCGGATCCGGTGATTACCCGGCTCTTTAAACGGGTCCGGTTCTGGGTCCACTAATTTAAAAACCGGACCCGGAACCGCTAGGACCCGGAACCGATCAAAATAATAGGTTCCGGTTCTGGGTAGTATACTACCCGGACCCGATAGGACCCGTTGACACTCCTAATTAGGATGATGCATTATCATCCAACCTTGAAAACTCGTTTTACAAATTGGTACTTAAAGGAGGGGGGATTTTTTCTTTATTGGTTTGTCTAGCTTCTTGGGCCTGTAGGTAGTGGGCTTCGGTCCCTCTTTAATATAACCTTCAAAAAAAAATTAGGGCTGAGCAACGGATGGACTTTGGCGCATTTGGTACCACCCGTGTCCAGTCCGCCCAAATGGCGGATTTGAAAACTGCACCCGTGTCCAGTCCATCACCCGACGGATTCAGGTTCAGCGGGTAGGATGGGTGAGCGGACTGGATGCGGATAATCCGCGGATTTTGATTAAGTTTCCAAAGAAAAAAAGAAAAAAAGAAAAAAAGAAAAAAGAACTCATGGAAACAAGCAGCAAATATCCCATCTTCAAAACGAAACTAAGATAATTTCAATGAAGAGTAACTGCATTGTTTAAGTTTCTTCACTCTAATCTCCCAAATACACAGAGAGAAACCGCCAATTTCTTCTTCTGTCTAATCTCCCAAACGCACAGACGAAAAAACCTAATTTCCACTTCTCTTGAATCCCTAATACTGCTACTTCTTCACTGTAATCTCTAGAGGCTTAACCGTACACATTATATATAAAAATGAAATTTCTTATAATATCCCCGATATATAGGTATAATCTCTAGATTACCCTTAAGGTCGGGTACCCAACGGATTTGGCGGATTTACCCATGTCCAGTCCGCCAAAATGGCGGATTTGAAACACAATCCATGTCCAGTCCACCAAATGGCGGATCGGGTACCCATCCGCCAAAGTGCGGATCGGATCGGATAAATCCAGCGGATACCCATCCGTTGCTCAGCCTTAAAAAAAATGTTACTCAAAGAATATGGGCAGTTTTTGGGACTGCAGTCTTTTCTTTGGGACTGCAGTCCACTAAACCTATCCTCCTTGTGTGATAAGGGGTGATTGAATTATCTACCATGAAAAAAATTAAAAAAAAAACTCAATTTTATTTCTAAACCGCACCTTTCCATATATACCGTTCTTCGGTATATATGAAGCCAGGTCAATTTATTTATGAAGCCATTGATTCTCATCGATTCAGGTAATTCTTGTTTACAACTTGATTCTTCAGTCCTCTCGTTGATTGGTAATCAATGGATGAATTTACCATCAGCGATAACATTTTCAATCAGCGATAACGAAACCAAACCAGGAACCTCTTAAAATTACAAATCAACAACAAGTGAATAACCTTAATCCAAGGTATAAAATCATTTTTAATGTATAATATCTTGTAGCATATAGATCTGTATATGCCATGAGGTTTATGAATTTACCATATTAATCATATGATTGTGATAAGATCTGTTTAAACTCAGTGAGGCGTAACTGCATTTACACCTAGCTTTTCATACTGGTTTTCGGTTACGCCCATATGTAATCGTAAATTTGTATTTACGCCTTGCTTTTTTCAGTCGATTGGGGCGTAAATTTTTTTACGTCCCAAAATTAAGCGTATTTTTTTTACGTTCCATAAATAAGCCGTAATTTTTTTTCTTCTATTTTGCTCACAGAAAACCAAACCGTAACTAGACCAATTGGGACGTAAAATAACCAATTGAATATGAATTTTCTTTTTTTTTTTGTCGATGACCCTATTTTGTTTTGGACTGCAGTCCCAAGAAAAAGTCTGCAGTCTCAAAACAGCACATCAAATAATAGAAGTTACGAAGGTCTGGTTACTTTTGGGCGCGACTGAGAGAAATCAGAGGTGTTCTTCATCTTCAAAAACACACCTTCAAACATCGAAACCACACCAAAAGTTCAACCTGCGACAACTTGGATGTATACCCAGCAAACGATGATATCAGGAGAGCTCCTAACTGATCCTGGGTTCGAGGCTGATGGTGTTGCAGTTCCGATAAGATTAGGTTTAGAGGTGGCCGCCAAAAGAAAAATAATTCCACCGATGAGGATTTTTGCCAAGAACAAATCACCAGTGGCTTCTATTAGTTCATCTATTGAGCTTTCAGTGACATATGATGCTGCTGGGAGGGCTAGAAGGCATACAATCCTCATCAAACTCGACCTCTCTGTTTTAGGGTTTTTGATGCGTGAAAAAATCCGTCGAGAACAGGGAGGATTCGAGATATACAACGTGCTGTTTGATACCCAGAGCTGCATATCGTGTGGCAAGGACGTCTACAACGCGGGTCTAAGCAGAGACTGTAAAAGATTGAATATTTTTGCGTCAAAGAACCCTAGACAGAGTTACTCTGTTTCGGAAAACAGAGCTAATCAGAAAATCATAGAACAGAGTTCCTCAGTTTTGGGTTTCTTCCCTTCACGGCTGTTTATCTGGGCTAAGGGTGAACATACTAGAAGATTAATAGCACTGAAGGAGTTATCAGCTGTTCCCGGTGATTCTCATCGTGTTCAGCATCATAGTTTCCGTCATGATGATCATGATCATCAGCAGGAAACTCCATTATCGAGCTGTTCTCTAACAAATGAAGGTGGACTGGGCTATGCTTGGTGTACAGACGCACTTCTGGGCTTGCTCTATAATGGTAAGGCTTCTGGTCTGGACTTGGAAGAAATTCTGGGTTTTCAGACTAAAGATATGTGGCCGGCGACTCTCTGTTTCCGGTGGTTGGCGACTCTCTGTTTCCGGCAGTGGGATCCGGGTATACTATATCTGGATCCGGAGCTTCGTTAAGGGGCACCACTTATTCAAAAGTGTACAGGTTGGGCTGGTTTTAAAAGCTTATGGGCCTAGCTAGGGTGTGCTCTGGATCGTCAAGACCGATTGTTCTGAACTCTCCAACACCAATTGCCTCTGATATGATGATGCAGTAACGGAGGAGGTTAGGAATGAGATCTTCCTACAAAAGTGGAATGAGGTCTTCCACTTTTGAAAAGCTGAGTCCTAGGAAGAGGATGGGGGAAGCTCAAAACGTCTTGAAGTTTTGGGGCTAAGCTATGGTAAGGCCAATGATGATGGATGCCCAACTGTGTTGCTGCTCAAGACTAGCATCACACTCACGTACCATGTTCTTGTATTTTGTAAAGCTCGTCAAGACTAATGAATGGAACTCTCCAACACCAATTGCCGCTGTCGCAGTAACGGATGATGTTAGGAATGAGGTCTTCCTACAAAAGTGGAATGAAATCTTCCACTTGGGAAAGCATCACCTAGGAAGAGGATGGGAGAAGCTTAAAACGTCTTGAAGTTTCTTTACAGTCAATTTATTTTAAATAAAATTATGTAAGGCTGTGAGCTAATTGTATATTTTTTTCAGTCTTTTATCCTTATTATTAGCTAATTGGCGCCTTGGACTGCTAAGGGGTGTCAGTATATAGCTAAAAGTCTTGTAATTTTTTCCTCAAAAGAAATTGAATGACTTATTAGCAGTCATTATCCTACAATTTATCCGGTAAGAATAACTACCCGCGGCTGCCGTGTTTTTAATCTTTGTACAACTGTGCATACGTAAGCATCTCCGTCACCATACCAGCTGAATTTATTGT
This sequence comes from Papaver nudicaule, assembly GCA_023529015.1. Taxonomy (NCBI): domain Eukaryota; kingdom Viridiplantae; phylum Streptophyta; class Magnoliopsida; order Ranunculales; family Papaveraceae; genus Papaver; species Papaver nudicaule. Next base: position 6,720 of record JAJJMA010258516.1, on the reverse strand, counting down.
TGTACAGTATATGTCCAAACTCCAAAGGTCCCTTGCCAACGTTGACTAAGAATAGAAAGTATCGCAAGGGCAAAGAAATTGGTGAACACAAATACATATAACATGGTTAATGGTTCACACGGTGACGGTCGGTATGCATGAATGCCGCTTGAAAGCCACGTGGGGGAGTTTAACTGTACGTGTCGGCTGCGCGTTTACGCATGAAAATGACTAGGATTAGTAAGTTTTCAAGGGCCAAGGCCAGGCCATCCGCAATTTAGTAAGATCCAGAAGGAAAACAGCTACCAATAAATGTGGATCCCATGCCAGAATAGAAAGTTCAGAATTAGTGGCTGATTGGCCCCACTTCTCCTCTAACAAGAAACTTACGGCTACGTTAGTGGACTAGACAAACAAGCACTTTGTAGGAAGAGTGAGGAATCGACGCGAGGATACCATGAAGGCGTGTATGGTTGAGAGAGCATCTCCAATAGGAGAGATTGTGCTTTCTATTTTGGCGGAAATGATATTCATACCGTGAGAGAATCTAGAGAATTATATCCCGTCTTTCACAGTTTTTTTTTCCTTTGGCCCTATTTTTACCCACTCTCTATCCCAGTGCTAAGCTCACAAAGTACTGTCAATTGGATGGGAAGACGGGATTTTCCCCTAAATTTTTGGGTGCACATGTAGAATTACCCCTATTTTGCTGGCTACATAGGATTTTTAAAGTTTTTTACTGAAAAATGTTCCCCGATGAGAATGTGATGTATGGATTGTAGGATTTAGGTCGGTCACAAGTTAGGTTTTTTTTATGGAAACTCAACTTGGTGAGTCGGTGGAATTCTAGATTATTCTAGGACATTCCATAATTGTTTACGTATGTCAAAACTAGGAAATTCTAGGTATGTCTAGAATGTTCTTTGTAGACAAGTATTAGGAAACTCTTTACTTGCAGGGTAAGTATGTAACCTATATAAATAGAGCCCATGGGAGAACCTATGAGATATACCAGAAGCTCTTTTTCTCTCTAGGGTTTTATATATTCTCTCTGTACGATAATATATAAAATCACTTATTCCTACCCGAGGATTAAACCTCGTTAAATTCTTGTCTTCTTGTTTGTGTGTGCGTTTGTGTTCTTGGCGTATTAAGATTATCTTTGTAGTTGTTGGTTAAACGCTTCCGCGGGTTTTAGCGCGGAAGCGTTTAATAACAATTGGCATCAGATCTCGGGTGTCAGATCTTGGAGCTAGGGGTAACTCTTAGTATTGCAGTGAAGGTATTTTCTGAAAGTTTGAGTTATTATTAATCTCAAAGTTTAGTTTTTATCGCTTTTGTGAGTCATGGGTGATTCAGAGGATGAAACCACGAAGAGGCCTGAGTCGGAGACTACAAAGGATAATGAAACTAAGGAAGAAATACTACATACTCATAGAGCACAACTCAAGGTTGATAAGTTTACGGGAACCAATAACTTTGGTTTATGGCGAACGGATGTAATGGATGCACTTGTTCAACTTGACCTAGACGAGGCTTTAGAAGGTCGGCCAAAGGAGATGACTGACAAGCAGTGGAACAAGCTCAATAAATTAAGTCTTGGTTTGATAAGAGGTTGTTTGGCGACGGCAGTAAGAGTTAATTATCAGCACGAGACTTCAGCTAAGGTTCTCTGGGAAAAGCTAGAGAAAGAATACTTGGTGAAGAACGTGGCTAATATGATACATCTTAAGAGAAGTTTGTATCGCTATAATATGAAGAAGGGTCCAACACTGACGGAGCATCTAGATTCGTTTAATAAACTGCTTACTGATCTGGTTAATTATGATGAGGAACAAGCTTTGTGTCTGGTGAATTCTCTTCCTGATAAGTATGAACCCGTGATTAAAGCTTTAATGCATGGCAAGGCGAAGTTGACATATGAAGACGTCACTACAGCACTTCGTAGCGAAGAATTTAGGAAGATGAATAGAGAAGATATTGCATAAGAAGCAGACAATGACGTGCTTTATGCAAGAGGTCGTTCTGAAAGATCTTGACCCCCCTTTGGATTCACAAGTATCGGTTTTTAACGATAGAGTGTCAGAATTGCGGTCTGAACTTAACGTTGTTACGTTGCTGATTGACGAGTATCGCCGTGTCGCCGAAGAATCGAGAGCTCGAGAAAAGACCCTGGCCGCTGAGAATGCTCTCTTGAATCCCAGCTTTGTGACTTTGACGCGAGGGTAGCTGTTGTTGTTGCTTCTCAAACCGAGGGGGTAAATCTGACCTATGCTCGTTCTGCCGCGATAATTGTTAACGAAGCTTTTACCGAAGCCGAGTGCCATTTCCCTGGTATCGCTTTCCCGAGGATGGATGTCCCTTAGTTGTCATTTCTTATGGAAGAAATTATTCGGAATTCCCTGCTTCTACCTGTATTTTGACCTGTTGGGTGAATTCCTGGTCATTTCTTGCCTTGTTAGTTTGTTATCTTCTTTTTATTCTGTTGTTGCAACTTTTTGAAATCTGATATATCCGTATGGTAACATTGTTGATCATGAGATCTTCTCCTTAGTGTCTACTTTTCAACCTTCTTGGGTTAAGCATTATCTTTCAACCATCCCTGGCCAGGGGGATGATTGAGGACATTAACCCGGGAAAAATAATTTCCCGCTAGAGGCGACGTTTGAGTTATCTCTATCATCGGGATTCTTACGTTTCGCCTCATACATATTAATGGGGATCCTAGAGATGACCTGTGATCAGCAGGTATGCTCCTGTCATGGCAATTATTCTGTTGCGCTTGGGCTGCTGGGCAATTGTTCTGTTGCGCTTACATCGATGTTATTCTGACGTCCGTGAGTCGATTTTCCGGATGATGAGTTGTTCCTCCCGTAGCTTCTTTTCGAGTTGTTCGGTATGCCCATAGAACATTGTGTAATTGTTCATACCATTTCCTTTTGTAATTGTCGAGTTTTTTTCTTTAAGATCAGAGTTATGGTTTGGTTTGTGGACTCCACTTGTCCGTTGCTTTGTAGGTACGTAGGTGTTGATTTGATCTTCTGAATCTTGTAGGCGTCGAACAACATGTCGATGTTCTTTTCGCTGAGTTGAGCTCTGTTATCTGATACAATGGCCGCCGGGATCCCGAACCTGCAAATGATATGTTCGAACAAGAACTTGAATACATCACGATCTCTGGTGTGAGCAAGGGTGCGGCCTCCACCCACTTGGTGAAGTAGTCGGCGGCGACTATTAGAAACCTTCGGTTGCCGGACCCTGCTACCAGTGGACCTACTATGTCGACTCCCCACTTCGCGAATGGCCAGGGGCTTAATACCGTGTTTAATTCCGTCGCTGGTGCTTTAAATTTCCTTGCAAACTGTTGGCAAGCAATACATCGTCTTGCCATTTCCAATGTGTCTCTGTTCATGCTCGGCCAGTAGTATCCTTGTAATCGAGCTTTCTGCGCCAAAGACCTCATGTCGTTGTGGTTGCCCGCATCTCCGTAGTGTATGTCTTTCAAGATATGTAATCCTTCTTCTTTTGTGATGCATCTTAGCAATGGCCCTAGGAATGTAGCTTTATAGAGGATACCTTCGCGGAGATGAAATCGTGCCGCCCTCGAGATGACCTTCTTGGCGCACTTGGGATCTTCAGGCAGTATTTCGTCGCTTAAGTATCGGTGAAGTGGTACTCCAATCGTCCTCTACCTCGTTTCCTTCAGTGTTTGGTGGGCTGGATACTCCTTCCACGTCCATTGCTTCTTCTACTGTGGCCTCCGTATTCACCGATGGTTCATAAACACTCTTCACCTTGATGGATGTGACCTTGGGGTCTCGTAGCATAGATGATATATATGCCAGTGCGTCTGCATGCCTGTTATCCTTCCTTGTTATATGCATGTATGTTACCTTCTCAATCTTGCTGTGAGCTCTTGTGCTAGCTTTAAATATGCGGTTAGGCATAAATCCAGAGTTTGATATTGGAGTTCGATTTGCCGGATGATGAGTTGTGAGTCGCTTGTTATTCTGACGTTCGTGATACCTAACTCGATTATCAACCGTAGTGCGTGGATCACTGCTTCGTACTCCACGGTGTTATTCGTGTACTCTGCGAATTCTAACCTAAATGCATGTAGGATCTTGTCTCCGATCAGGGTTGTTATTACAATTCCTATCCCTGCGCCTTCTTTGTTGGACGACCCATCTACGAATACTTCCCACCTGCGAGAGTTGACTGGTTCGAGCAAATCATCAAGATCTTATTTATCTTCTTCGGCTCCGGGTAAGTCGTTTATATCTTCTTCGTCTTTGAGGGGTAAATCCTCCAAGAAATCTTCTAGTACTTGTGACTTCTCCGCCGTTCGAGGTTCGAATATGATCTTGAATTGCGTTATCTGTGAATTCCACTTGGCTACACGTCCCACTCTGTCCGAGTTTTGGAGGACTTGACCAATGGGTGCCTTTGTTAATACTCTCATTGTGTATGCGTTGAAGTAGGTGCGTAACTTCTTCGTTGCGAATACTAGTGCTAGGATGATCTGCTCTATCTTCGTGTAATTATTTTATGCTGGGTACAGAGTTTTGTTGATGTACTAAATGGGTATTTCTTCCTTCTTGTTCGTTCGTACTAGGACTGCGCTGATTGCGCAGCTGGTAACCGCGAAGTATAGAGTTAATACTTCGTCTTTTACTGGCCTCTGTAGTGTTGGTAGGGTCGCCAAATGTTCTTTAATCTTCTCAAAAGCCTGCTGGCAGTCTTCTGTCCATGCGAACCTACAATCCTTCCTTAATGTTGAGAAAAAATCCTTGCATCTATCTGACGATCTGGCTATGAATCTCCCCAACGCCGCTAGTCTTCCGCTTAGTCCTTGGACGTCCTTCAGACTCTTCGGTGATGGCATCTCCACTACGGCTCTAACTTTCTCAGGATCCACTTTTATCCCCTTTTTTGTGACCAAATACCCTAAGAATTTTCCGGAGGTTACTCCGAAAGTACACTTTTCTGGATTTACCTTCATTTTGCAGCTCCTCATAGCTTCGAATATCTCCCTGAGGTCCGCCAAGTGATCTTGTGACTTTAGGCTTTTGACGAGCATATCATCAACGTAGACCTCTAAGTTCTTTCCAATCCATTGTTCGATATGTGGCTCCCGCATTTCTCAGTCCGAAGGGCATTCTTGTGTAGCAATATAACCCCCTCGGAGTGAAAAAAGCTGTATGTTTTTTATCTTCTTCGGTCAGGGCTATTTGGTTATACCCCGAGTATCCGTCCATGAATGACAGCAGTTCGTGACCAGAAGTAGCGTCGACCAATTGGTCTATGCTTGGCAAATGATAGCTATCCCTCGGACAAGCTTTGTTGAGATTGCTAAGATCAAGGCAGATTCTGACACCTCTGTTCTTCTTTGGTACTATTACCATGTTTGATACCCAGGTTGGGTACATTACTTCTCTGATGAATCCGGCGTTCATTAACTTTTGGAGCTCCTTTTCCACTGCCTCGTGGTATATAGGAGCTACCTTCCTTATTCTTTGCTTGAATGATGGTGTGTCTGGTTTATCCATAGGTGATGGGCCACCACCAGCGGATCTATCCCCGGCATGCCGTTCATCGTCCATGCAAATATATCCAAGTACTCTTTCAATAACTCTTTCAGTTTTACTTCCATATCCTCCTTCAGCAGCATTCCTATACTCACTTCTCGTGGCCGTTCTTCGGTTCCGATGTTGACTTTATTTGTTGGCTCGATAGATGAGAACAATTGCTTTGGGGGTCCTATGGGAGTAACATTCTGTAATTGTTATTTTTTCCCAGTCGATGTTGATGCCACCATCCTTGCTGGGAGTAGTGATGCTGCTTTGGCCGCTTTGATTTGCTAGTTGTATTCCTCGTATCGCTTCTCTTTCTCCTCTTCATTTTGCTTCCCTTTATTGTTCTTGAGTTCTTTTTGCACCTCATCGTGGTGTTTGGCTTCAGCTGTATCACATCTTCGTGCATCTTGTTGGCCTCCTTTGATCTCCGTTTATCCATATGGCGTGGGAAATCTCAAGTGTTGATGATAGGTTGATGGTGTTCCTCTCAAACGGTGCACCCATAGTCTTCCCATGATCGTTGTAGGGTGAGGGTGAATCTACGATGCTGAATATCTCCATGGTGTTCTCTCCATGTTCTTCATTGGCCCTGCGTCTACCTTCAAAACTATTTCTCCCTTCGGTTTTGACGTGGATCCAATGAATTCATAAATCGTACACGTAGATGCATCCATCTGTCCATCCTTCAGTCCCATCCGAAGATAGGGTTCATAGAAAAGTACGTTGAGCGAACTTCCTCCGTCTATTAATATTTTAGAAACGTTCTACCCGTGAATAGGTAGAGTAACCACCAAGGGATCATTATGCATTTTCGACATCCTGACTGATGTCTTTGGTGGAAAACGTAAGTGGAGTGCCCATCCATTCCTCCCATTCGTCAGTTAATCTCCCGTTCAGTTTGTAAACTTCGTGCTCCGAGATCCTCCTCCTTGTTCTCAAGCTGTTGCAGATATCTCCCGGTAGCGAAGGTTCGTTCTCCTGCTGGAATGTAATCATGTTAAGCAACTTGTATCCTTTGGGGAGTCGTACCGTCTTTTCCTGTGTCGCCGTGTTTGTTGGTGTTAGGGCATTGTCCGGTCAAACCCACTAGCGTTGGTATGTCAAGCTGGTTGTCAGTTTTAGGTGTCAAAACACAATTCTTGATTTAGCCTACTAGAGTTTAGAT
>JAJJMA010258497.1:0-15781 GCA_023529015.1 Papaver nudicaule | reverse complement strand
CAAGGCAGTTTCCTCGTTAAAAAACGTTTGGTGTCTTGTGTGCTTTTACTTTCCGCATTATAACTCTGATTTATAATTAAAGCACCAAGTAGTACGTTATTACCTAACTGTTGAGATTACTCCAGTTAGAGTTTTGGATATTGATTTTTGAGATCGTCCAAACTCTTTACCATAAGACTCACGAGCCAAAACGAAAAGTTGGTAGTATTTCGGTACCCCTTCTTTTTCACTACATGCTAGGTAGTACTATACATTGTCAGCTAGCCAATATTTTCTTAGTTGTTGCACTGCACATAATGACATTTAAATCCTTGTTGTATTTTGGTTGAAAAAGACGAAACAGTCGGATGGCTTTAAGGCAAACAATATACTGAGCAAACTGTGTGCAATATACAGAAGCTCGAATAAAACTACTATCAGTTTTCAATACACATAAAGCTCTGGATTGGATTCATCACATCGTCCTACTGTTACCTATGATAGCATTCTGCAACAGTATTGTCAAGAAAATTAATACCCCAAATTATCACAAAAGTATATCCGAGTACCAAAAGCTTAAAAGCAATACTAATAGAGGAACAATCTACTGCCATGGTAAATTATTATTACCATCACTATCTAACAGGATTTCAAAGCCGGTAAATCGCGAAACAACGTTATACTGATATTGCATTACATTGATCATATTGCATTACATTGATTAAAAATCCATACCATTTGAATGTCACTGTATGTCCATAGCTTGGATACACAATCAAAGTTCTGCATTCTGGGCAGTCTCTTTCAAAAATGAATAAATGAAACATTAGTTAAGCACACATTCTCATATTCACTGTAAAGATTGTGTGAAAATGGATAAAGAAAAAAAAGTGTTTATAGCAAACCGAAAAATTGAGACTTATAGCAGACAACGACAGACTGATATGTTGTGGAAATTTCTTAAGATACTCTCTGCAGTTCCAAAGGTATAGATTTATACCATCGACCAACATATGAAACCCCAACGTACTGGTGTTGATCACCTAATTCCCGCTGCATTTAGCCTGCAAGTCCGAGCAATAAACCTTTAGTAAATCTATGACAACATTTATTAAGGGTTGTAAATCAAATTTCTTATAATTCACGCTTATTAAGGCAAGTTCTTCTTTTCCTAGTAAGTATGCAACATCAGGTCTCCTTCGCCCTTTAGCAAATCAAATGTCTACCTTGATATGTCCAAACATAGGAAAATTGAACACATACCCTATAGATCGATTGAATCTAGCAACTCTAAGGACAAAAACAGGAAAACAAAACTTTAATGAAGATGATAATATTGATAATTATGCTGGAAAGAGAGTAACCTTGATCATAGCTCCTTCGTAATCTTCAAAACCAATATAAGTGCCGACGCTTTAAAAAAAAAACATCTGAAATGAAAACAAAATACATTCACCACAAACAAAAATAAGTCAATGCATGTGTAACCTACCTAGGATATCTCAGTCCAGATCTTCAGTTCCATTTTTGTCCTTCAAATTTATAGACTACTAAAGCACGTTCAGAAGCAATTTCTAGTATCTTTTCTGCTTCAAGAAGAGCTATTCTTAATCACCCTCCAACAGTATCCACAGTATATCCACATAAAGAAAAGAGAAGAAATAAAATAAAATGAAAGGGTTGAATCTTAGTGTCTTACTCCTAGTAATGCGATTTGCAAGTGCGAGAGCTTCCCTATTACAACAACTCACTTGGTTCATCATGATCTCCAATATATATATTCACTTCATATTTCTGACCTGAAGGATGCTAAAAATCAACAGTCGGGACTTCCCAATCCTTCTCTGTGACAACAAACTGATTTGCACCATCTTCATAATTGACATATCATTAACCACATAAACAAAACCCCTGTCCCTTCTTATTAACTAAATCCTACGTTAAAAGTACAATCTTGCTTCAAGGTTATTGGGCATCTGTAATTTATGTTAGGGCACAAAGAAAGTGACATCCATGAAAGTACAAAACCCCTCACCTTTAATTATCGTTTGTTAAGGGAAAAAATATATATATTTAGCTACCTTAAATGTTTACTTGGCAATAACATTACATCCATGTCTGCAATAACCACACTAACCGGAATCACTCTAGCACCCAGTGCTTGATCAGTACCTGAAGGTAATCCACATACAACATTGATCAGTAACGGTATCACACATTGCTTGGAAATCAATATACGCTCTTCAATTTGTTATATTAAAGTTGAGAATAGTTTATCTATACAATATGTCAATATTTACTGTATCCGCATCATGAGTCGAGCGTTTTGCTAAGTGACATCAGCTATACTACAATCCTTGCGGACAAATTCGCAATTAATAACACCGGACCTCTTAAGTATCATTTTGATCCATCTTAAATAAAATTAAATAGTAACGTGAAAATATAAATACATCGAGCAATTGTCGAATAAACATGAGCTCAACTGCGAGGAATAAAGGTTTTTCTCTTTTCTTATGATTTTACGGCATCCATCGTTAAGATTTTCTTTTTCTGGATAGACCCAAGTGTGAAAAATTATTCCTCGCAACCCACATTGCCAAAGATTTATTAAATAACATTGTCTACAACACTGGCCACCTAAGCATTTGAAAAGTTGCATCTATCTACATTCTTAACCCAAAAACAGTTGTGCCATTAAGTGAACTCATCAGGGGAGAAAGGAGTAAATGTCTGCTCAAGGAAACTGCATTGAGGTTATTCTACACTACATCAGTAAGCATAAGAAATGCCAATGAAAAAAAAAACGATGGTGGTACTTTGTTAGACAATACCACTGAGTAATCCTGATATTTATGAAAAAATTTAACAAAGAGAAGGATCATGATGGTATTTAACCCCATCAACGACAAATGAATGCGGACAACCCACTACAGCAATGAGCATATCAGCCAGCCGCCGTCACTCCTCCACGCGCTATATCTGCTGCACCGCATTCATCATCGTATCCACTGCGCCACATTCATTGTATTGCACAGATTGAAGTACTCATTACAGAGGGGGTTGTGCAACCCGAAATAGGGCAGATGGTATTTCACCGAGCTAACGAATTAAGATAAGAAACTCCACAATTATATTCATGGTAGATGATCTGTAATTTTGCAGAACCAAATTGGGATTGAATATGATAGCACCTAATAGGATGTAGCATGCCATTAAACAAATCAATTCCCATCCAAATTTTGCAAGGTACTCATACCTTGCATAAAATCCATAGTGGAGAGACAAAGCGCCACAAACAAAATGAAATCCAAAATATATAGAAATGACTTTTAAAATTTCCGACGGTAAACATTTTCTTAAATGCATTACCGTGAAGTTGAAAGCCTTAAATGAATCAATAGCTTCCGATAAGAAATGATGTCTAACCTGACACACAGTACCCTGATTCCTACTTTGTTTCCAATAGTTAAGCAACTATCTTTTCTGCACCGGCGCTCTTGTTGGGAGTGTGACTTCATGCGGTGGAGTGCGGTAGGAGGATCTGTTGTTTGAAAATATGTGCACCATACACTGGACTGTATCTCTTGTGTTCCACGATAGCAAGTATGACCAATTTTAAACTACGTGATAATTAGAAGAGCTAGCTTTAGAAACTTCAGCTGCAAATTGTAGTATTCATAAATCTAAATCAACTAATAAAAGGTGAATCAATTACCTCAAATTCCTCTATGCAATCGCCGCAGATCGTTAAAATTCTTTTTTGGATGCAAAAGTGACCATTGTAGACAGAGAGAGATAGAAACAAGGAATGAACATGTACTGTGATTGAATCAATTATGAGGATTGTACATGTATTGAACTAAAGAAAGCTCTATAACACTATGATAAGAAAAAAAAATCATGTTTCATAAGACTAACCAAATTAAACAGAGAATAATAAAATCCATACTATATGGCAGTCTTAGGACAATGCATTGTAGGACAGTGGAAAAGCCTAATAGATGCACGTCTCTGTCATTACACACCATAAGAATCAAAATATCTTTATACGTTGTACTACAAATTACTATTGACATTGAAGATTACCTATTAGTACTATAAGAAAGAAAAAAAGATTCCTTAATCACATAGTAGCCGGTGTCCTAGCTGGTATCGGCAATATGGTCATAGAAATACTCATTGGTCATAACTTTCGTGAGTATATACATATAGTTAACCATTTCATTTTGGTTACCATGTCAAATGCCGGTGCTTAGACCACTCTTTGAGATTGTCTGTGGCAACAAAACATGTGGTCCCAATAGAATCTTCAACTTCCAAGCGTAAAAGGCACCAATCGAGCAGAATGCCATGCCACCAAAGAGCTGCATCTTAAACCATGTAAACAATGAGGAAATAAAAATGTTGTCAGCCAAGTGCGAATTTTCAGATATCATAAATGTTTCTTCTGACAATATAACGATCCAATAATGTTACATCTTATCAAATACCTGTCGGATATCATATGGGATATGTACATTGAATATCGAGCAGCGCTTGATGCTGGCAATTACGATTTGTTTTTTTTTTCATCGGCATCTTTTGGAGTTCAAAGCAACACCACATCAGCTGGTGGATTGTAGGCAGGCCTTTTCTTAATAATAAAATAAATTTCATCGGCCAATTATAAATACCTCTCAATCTAAATCAGTAAAAAAAAACAGTAGCAAAATCATCAAACGTTTGCAACAGTTATGAGACTTCTTATCCCATTCTTTCAGCCAATATAAAATTCTATATTACATAAATCCTGCAACAAATATTACTAAGAATGCTAATTCACAAAACCAAACAACTGTAAATTAGTATGAAGATATGCAAACAGAGAGTCATAGACTATTAGAAAGGCCAAGAAAACTGCAACTCTTGAAGAGCTAATTTACCTGTCACTCTTGAAGATACAACTCCTGCATGTTACTCAAAAATCTGATGCTCTTAATATTGATAATCAAGTTTGTTAAAATCAGACGGAATGGTCAATTGATAATGCAAGGAAAAATACCACGTTTATTAATTGTTCCGCAAAACCCTCAAATCAAAAATCAAAGAAAAGAGATTAAAACATCCACAATATTATTCTAGGTTTATTTATGTTTACCTTCATCTGTTTCGGCAGGTCTATTATGATGATGATCCACACACCGGCGTTCGATTAGAGAGTATTGATTTACGCACATGGTTGCGAAATCTTATGCTCTGACGTCCATCTCCGCAACCTTTTAGGTTTCTTATATTTTTCCCCTTACTGGCGTTAACCTCAATAGTGAAACTGCCCTTCCAGTTACACAGACCATCAGCTATTCCCGGTTTACCGATTGTCACACAACATAGGGTTTACCTGGCGGTCTCCCAAGTTACACCAACCATAATGTCCACGTCACCTGTTTTTGATTGGTTGATAATTCCTATGGTGGGGCCTCGAGCTCTAATATTCGAGCTTGATGGGAGAATGAATGTGGGCAAGCTATTTGGTACTCCTATTATTGTATTAATAAAGAAGTATAGGACGTGGTGTATAACGATGTAGTGTTAACATGAAATTCATTAGCTGCTTTCAAAAAAAAAAAAATGAAATTCATTAGCACTTCCAAGGAGAAAGCAGTTGACGCCTTGACGGTGACACCTACTCTCCTTATAGGCCTACATTGGTATCGGATTAGAAAATTAATCCAGAATCCAGTGTTTCATTTTATTGATTCCTTTGCCATGGTATTGACTATTGAACTGTTGAGTGTATTGACATTGTTTAGTACATCTGATCTTGCTGTGACTGAGACGTGACATGAGCGGTGCTAGAGTTAATCTTTTGAGTATTTCGGTGACTGAGATGTCCACTTGCTCATAGTTAGATCGGACACGCAGGACACATCAAAGTCTGGTCACAAATCAAATAACAATCGTCCTTAATATCTAAATTTTTGGACTCAATGCAGTAAATTGTCAAAAGTGAACATTATTTTGTTGAGTCGTGCTATAACACGGTCACCCTCAAAATCAAAGAATGAGGTCGCGTTTTCCAACCGTTCATCTTGGTTCTTCGAGATTCGCTTTCCAGATCTACTTTATTTAAATTTACTTTATCTGACACATCCTTGCACTTTCTATTAATTTCATACTAGTCCTTGAACCTAAATATTAACGCAGAACCACAAAAACTTCTTTAGTGTTTCTTCTTCTCTTCCTCTACAGAAATATAAACCCTAGTTTTTCTATATCATGGAAGATGATTTCGCTCCACCTGATAAAGTTGATCACGATTATGACTTGCACGAAAACCCATTTCTTGATGTGTTCGACGAAGAAGAAGAAGAAGAAGGTAGGTGCCCTAATTTTTAGAATTGAAATTTAATTTTTCAAATTGAATGGGAAATTGGTAGAATTGGGAAAACTTGACCTGTATATCTTGTTTCAACGATCATGAGATTGTCTGGAGATTGACAATTTAATGTTGATCATCCCTTTCTCATTCCAATTTTTTTAGTGTTTGTATTCCCTCACAGAGACTTTTTTTAGAGTTTCTGATTAGGAACAAAACAGTATGAAAATATAACTTTATGGGTTTTTTTTTCAATTCATAAAAGTTCAAAAAAAATTCTGTGAAACATCAATTTAAAGTACAAGTACAGTATTTAGTTGCATCCTTTAAGTTTCTTTTTTTTTTGGATCCGAAGTTGCATCCTTTAAGTTGGTACGAATGATTAATGCTCTTTTTTTTGTGTGTGTAGGAACTGTATATATCAGTGGGGATGAACATCAACTGTGTGACTTTAATGTGCAAGAACAAGTTACAACAGGAGAAAATCTAGAGCAATATGACAAGTCAGTAAGTCATAATACTAGTGGAGCTTTAGATGCTGATGGATTAAATGAGTATCGTCCATACGTTGGACAAGAGTTTCAATCGCAAGAGGATGCCTATGAATTTTATAATTGTTATGCTGGAAAATTAGGATTTAGCATTTGAAGGCATAGTAGTTGTATATCGCGGAAGAGTACAGCACAAAATAAGATCATAATTGGGCGTACATTTTGTTGCGCACGTCAAGGTAAACGTGATGCTAGAGCTAAGCCTGTTGAACAACTTAAGAGGAAGCAAGCTATCACCAGAACTGACTGTAAAGCGCAAATGATTATAAGAAGAAGAGCTGAAAAATGGGCTGTAACCCAAGTTATAGAAGAACACAACCATCCTCTTGTATCCCCAAACAAAAGGCATAATCTGAAATCAATGAGAAAAATGAGTGGTGGTCAGAAACAACTTATTGACAACTTTCGTCTAGCAAGGATAAAGACTAATCTTGCAATGAACTTCATGTCAGTAACTTCTGGTGGAGTTCAAAATGTTGGATTTACTTCAAAAGATGCAAGAAACTATTTGACTGCAAGAAGAACAAAAGATCTTAAAAATGGAGATGCACAAGCGGTACTTGACTATTTTGAGCGCCAACAGGTAGAAAATCCATCATTCTTTCAGTCTATCCAAGTTGATTCAGAAGGCAAGATGACTAATTTTTTTTGGGCAGATGCTAAGTCACGGGTAGATTATTACCACTTTGGAGATGTTGTATGCTTCGATCCTACTTACTGCACTAATAGATACGGTATGCCATTTGTTCCTTGTTATTCGGAATAGGTATACTCTTCCGTTTGTAGAGTTGGCTGGCATCGTAACAATGTTAATACCAGATTTTCTTTTTGTAAAGTGCACAGATTTGTTTTTTGTAAAGTGCACAGATTCTCTTCCATTTGTAGATTTGGGAAGAGGATCGACGGAATTTAAACGCCATGAATTCTACTAGTTCGGGAAGATTTGGTTTAAGATTTTGGAAGACTTGGGTTTAAGATATTGATATTTTGATCTCTCAATGATGCCTATTTTTCCTTGCTCTGTTTCCTCTGTTTTTTTGTTTTCTGTTTCTCCTTCCTCTGTTTTTTTGTTTTCTGTTTCTTCTTCCTCTCTCTTTACAAGGACTACAAAATAAATATATGAAAGTGGTGAGGCTTTGATTGTAAATAATTAAGTTATGTCAGATAAAATAAATTTAAATAAAGTAGATCTAGAAAGCGAAACTCGAGGAACCAAGATGAACGGTTGAAAGACGCGACTTCATTCTTTGATTTTGAGGGTGACCGTGTTATAGCACGACTCTTATTTTGTTCAGAAAATGTGTATCTCTGCTGTTTTGGTTTTATATCATCTACATTACTAGTGGTAAGCCCGTGCGTTGCACGGGTTCCTATGATTTGCCAATATTATTATTCACCATTAAGCAAATTACTAATCGTTGGTTGCAAACCCTTAACTGCACCTGCAATGATATATCCAATTTGCTTAACCATTCCACCGCTTTGTAATCTCTTAGTGTAGAATAGTTTCCTTTAAATATTTTTTACATAAACTCTTTGCAGAAGAGACACTACCTTCAAATCAAAAGAGAGATAAAGCGGAAAAGTTATTACTGCTTCTATAACTTACGAAAACTCCATTAAAAATTCAAAACGTGGAGACTTAAAACCTCTTTTAAGTCTTTATTTACCGGTTAAGAAAAAGACCATATAACTAAAAGTACAAGTCCAAAAGATACGCGAATTGAGGGATCATTGTTTGCCCAGGGCAGTCATCTTTACTTTGGATCTGATGATCAATGTTAAACATGCCCACCGATGGACTGTTGCATACATTGGAAGCACTTGCAATATGGATTCTTGCCCATAATGGTGATTCTTCTATTCTTTTGGAAGGTGATGATGGATTCTCATCATTTCCATAATCTTCACCTTCATTATATGACCATGATTATCACCATTTACTTCAACAACACTCAGCAGTTGCTAAGACCGTACCACACCGTCCTCTTTGTCTAACCAAAACATATCGAGCAATTAAACAACAAAGTTATTAAAGACAAAAGTGAATCAACTTGATGAGATCGGGGATGTTAAAACAATAGTGCTAGAAGAAGATACAAAATAAAAGAATGGAAAGGAAAACTAAGTAGACAAACCTTATAAATAGTTGGAAAACATCCAGCGTAAATGAATTTAAACGCCACCGAGTTTGAGGAGTTTCTTAGTTAAATATTGTAAGGATTGATTCAAATACAAACCTGCATCACCAGCAACAGTATAACTATACTTCTTGTTGTGTTTTCACGTTCCAGCATTAGTAATCTCCAATCTTAACTTTTTTATCTAGCAAGCCACTGCAATCAAATTAACTTCCCTTGCCTGGCCATATTTTCTATCAATTTTGGTGTATGAAGTTTCTTCTCATATTCAAATTTAGACATGTACACCTACATATCCATAAGCAATGAAAAGAACCTTGTGCCCCTTGTCATGTGTATTGGCTTATTCATATAACTATGCCATATGTGGAGTCGAACCCACAACAACATGGGTTAAAACCATGTGCTCTGCCATTTGAGCTAAGACAACAACTACACTTGGATCTATTTGTCCAAAAGATTTAACAGCATGAGGGAATATCAAGAAGAAAGTGTATCCGAAAAGATACTGCTTCATGTACACATATAAAACTAATATTGGAACCGAATTCTATGTTGAAGTGTTAAAAGTCATCCGTCCATATTAGTAAACATTATTAAAAATCGTCACTTGAACCTTACGTTGATTAGCTTTTCTACCTTAGCTTAAAGGACGAAAGAGTAGCTGCAAGCAAAACGCATGACAAATGGTAGCCTACAACATGATAAAGAAAAATTTATATTCTCCGAAGAACTGAAGGCTAGTAATCTGTTTCAAAATTAAAGGCAGTATTGCATTTCCATAAACATGAAAAGCACACAATTTTCTTAATACTTCCTTTGGTTAGAGTTAGAACAAATCTTCTTCTTCTACCACCGTTGTTGTGTCTGCTCTGCTGAGAGTATCCAGATTGCCAAAAACCAAATCTGCAATGTTGGAAATCAATATGGCCCATAGTGTTTTAAACTTTAAACCTGAGCAAAATCCATTATAGCTAAAAAAACTAAAGAGAAGAAATCGAGAAGCTCGTTTGTCAGAATGACTGATTTATACTATGTTGAACTGAATTTTAAAGAAAGTTAAGCCAAGGAGTGGACTTACATAGTATAGCAAAACTATAATAAAGAGCAGATCAGAATCAGATATGCATATTCTTAAAAAGAAAAAAAAAATCAATTAACTGATTATGCTCAGCTCATTAACTACCACCTTAACATGATTACCAATTGTTTCAATTATAAGAAAAAAATAAACTGATCACGCTCACCTCATTATCAATCACCCAAACAACCATAATTATTACGTTAGGTGCAAATTAAAAACAAATAAAAGGTCTTAACACATTAGCATCGTCTCTAACTTGATTTTATCTACTTCCATCTACATTAGCACCATATTTAACCTGTTTTTGTCAAAGTTCATGCCACCACTGGTTCCTACAATTTCACTGCTCAAATAGGGACTCACATTTCTGTGATGGCAAGGCTTTCACAGCAAACTCCCTAACAACAAATCAACAACAGAGTACATGGAGAATAATAAAAGAAAATGTAGGTGAGTGAGAGAAAGTCTAGTTACCAATTCCTTTATCAGTGGCTCTTGAGTAAGTGTGAAATCAATCATTTTAGGATCAATCAACATTAAAAATAATTTTGATTTTGTTTTGACTAATCCCATTATACACAAAAAGAACCACCTACATGAAAACCACAATTCTGTTATAAACCAATTGGAAGGAGGAGAAGATACCATGGCACCTCTACAATTAGTGGATATTCATGCGAGCAACATTCACACCGTCCTTGCAGTTAACTTGCATATCACTTCTCGTGTATCTGTAGATCAAGTGTACCTGTGTAGACCAATGGTACATACATTGTTTTTTATATTTCATACTTGCGAAAGTCAATCCGAGGAAGTGTCATGATTAAGTTAACACACCAGGTTGGTCTCTTTTTGCCATGTACAGAAGAAATAAATCATAATTGGCATATATATAGACCAAACTCCGGTGTTAAAATCACTATTAACGTATATTTTAAAGAATCCATCTTTAGAGGTTAGACAACAGATGGCGCAATAGCATTCCTAAATGGAACATAGTTTGGCGAGACAATATATATATCTGATTGCAAAAATTCAGCAACTCTAAGAAACTTTACAGAGGAAAAAGACTTCAGATGATAAAAAACATAGAGAAAGCAACAACTCCTTACCAAAGATAATCAGTGCGGAAGAACGGTTAACTTCTTGAATTATACATCAACCTTCTACACCTTGCATTAGAAATCCCAAGCCAGCTACACGACTTCGAGGCGCTTATAAAGACATTTGAGTGTAATCCATGACCCTGTAAAGAAGTTCAACTGCAAACGAAAAACCTAAATGTCTTGATATATCTGTTAATGCATCCCACACTTGCTACTGAACCAAAGATTTCTAAAGCACTTAAACCATATGAATATTAGATTGGGTTTACCTATTCTGTATATCCGAGTAAACTTCAGTTGTTGGGTATCTTAGATGCCTGCAAAAATAGCAAAAACATCACAATCGTATTCTCGTTTAATCACTTGGATACTTTTAGGCGTCCTGTTAGAGGCAGGGTAGCGCTAGTCTTCACGAAGGGAAGTGGAGCAACTCCTAGGCCTGTAAAGGACGTCAGCTATGGGAATCAAGTATGTAGGCTACTGCGGGAGCCAAGAGACGTAGGAGCACATTGGTAGCTGAATTGCTTGTAGGGTGAATTCAGTCTCGATACAGTCCAGTCCGAAGTCTGAGAGTAGGCTAGCGTCTGTATACCGTTCATACTAAGAGTGTTCACATCTGGACGAGGTCCGGGGTTTTTCTGCAAGTTGTGGTTTCCTCGTTAACAAAACTTCTGGTGTCTTGCATTACTTTACCTTCCGCATTGTATTATCTCTGATCCATATATTTAAAGTATTGCAATTGTTATACATTGATTGAACCTTCGTGTGAATCAATCTCTTTGAGATTAACAAGAACTTTTTCTTGTTTATATTCGGTTCTTGAATACAGAACTCAACTCAGGTTACTTGAATATTGATTTGTGAGATCGTTCAAGTAAAACAATCACATACGTTCACGAAACTAAAAGTTGGTGGTATATCTCGGTATCCCCTCTTTTTCAGTTGGTATCAGAGCAGGCAAACACCTGAAAGACGTAACTGTCTGTGTTTGACTAGTTCGTGAACTATGAATAATAAATGTATAACTAAAAAGGTACTATTACCTTATCAAAAGGAATTCATGAAAGCCGCCGCACTTTTTATGAATGCTGATGATAATGTATCGGTACTTTCAGAAAAACTTGAAAATAAGACTGTTAAATATGATAATCTTGTTCAAGAATATTCTGAAGCAAAGAGATATATTCAATCTCTTAAAAACACCATAAGTGATGGTCTTTCTCGCGAAAAAATCCTTTAGAACAAAATAGATGCTCTGAAAAAACGTGAGATGAACGTAGCACTCTTCTCGGAACGTTCTTTGGAACCTCCAAATCTTGATTCTGACTGGGAAACTTGTCTTCAGAAAGAAATGGATGAAGATGGGTATGACACAAACACTGAAGAACAAGTAAAAGAAGAAGTATCAGACTTTGTAAAGATTTTGAGTCCTTTGTTTATAAAGAATTCAAATCCAGTTCTTGTTGAATTCTTGACCCCTTTATGTCGAGAAAACAAGAAATTACAAAGATGTTACCAAGGTCTTTATGACGGTATTAGATCAACTGAAAGTCTTATCGCTTATGCCAAGAAAGATTTAAGTGCTTCTCTCTCTCGTGAGGAAAACCTTAAAGATGATTTGGCTATTGCTCTTGATAAAATCAAGATGTTAGAAGAAGAAAATTTGAGTTTGAAAAAACTGGATAAACTCAATGAAAGCACAAGCAAATTAAACTCAATGCTAGGAGCAAGTAAGCATCATCGTGATACACGAGGATTGGGCTATAAAGGAATAGATGCTCCAAGTACTAGCAAAGAGATTAAATTTGTTAAGGCTAAAAATTCTTCTCAAGAGACTACCACTGAAGAAAAATCAACTACTCAAGTGAAAGATGGAAAAGAGAAAATCTACCAAGTTCCCAAGAAGGCACACACACATCCAGGTAATTCTAAGAATCTCACTCCTTACGTTACTAAACATTGTTATTATTGTGGAAATAAAGGTCACTTGCAAAGAAGATGCACATTCCGTAAATGGGATAAAAAGGCCAACTCGGTTGTCTTGGAAAATAATGTCAGACCAAACAACAAGGCTGCTCTTCAAGAAAATACAGGTTGTAAACGTCCAACCTTTAGGCATATAAATCAGAATTATGACAAAGCAAGTAATGCCTATAAACGTTCGACAAAGTCCTCTCGTTATCGTCATAATTATCGAAAGGAAAATAACTTTGTCAGAACAAAGACAAAATCTGACACTCCCAATTGGAAAACGACTAACTTGCAAAAGAATAGTCAATCCAATTCTCTTCTAAGAAATCTTGGTAAGAATAATGGGAAAGAGAACACTACTGCTCATAAACCCACTCGGGTGTGGATCCCAAAGCATAGTGTCAACAAGAAGGATCACCCAGACGCAACATCTATTTTGTTGATTGACGAAAGAATCTTCAATAAGATGATGTCATCTCTCGTTGATGCAAAGGTGAACCAAATAAGGGAAAAGGAGAAACAATCAGAGACTATTTATGTTTCTACCACCTGTAGTGAACAAAATTTTGTTCACTCTAACACAACTTGATTGTGTGTGCAACCTCACCATGATTTCCCTAATTATATACGGTGAGGAAAGCACGAGAAATAGGGCACATCATTTAGATTAACTCTGAATGATCTTATGATTGGAGAAGTTTCAAAAGGTATGTCTTAAACCTAACTGTTTGATGATTTCATTATTCTTGCTTTGAACCTTGATCTATTATTATCAAATCACATTGTTTTGAGCGTTACTTCGCTAAGTGGTTTGATGGGAATCTTAGTATCATCATGATCAATTGTTTACTTGTGGTTCAAAAGCCCAATCTTTTAAAGAAAAGACAATAATATTCATCTCTAATATTTGTTGAGCAATGTTCTCCAAAGAGGTGTCCATGCTCAAAAGGTTATGCGACCTTTTGTCCTGATGGTTCATGACTGTAAACTCCCAAAGTGGTTGTCATGATTGTCTTTTCAGCACCGTATTATTATATATTATGATTTATGCAATGTTATATTCAAGGTGCTACCACATCACAAGCATGAGTCCAAAATGTAATGACTTGATGTGGGTATCAACACTTCTTTTGCTACTTGTAGGTTTCTCCCTGCCTCTGGCTCCTAAGGCAAGAGTCGAGAATAGGATCCATGGGAATCCCTACTTGTTTAAGCTAAGAAAGATATGCTCTTAGATAAAAAGATCTAATCATAAAGTTGATATTTAAACTTAGGTTACAATAATTGGGTAAAATACTCATGAGATAATTCTCATATTGATATCTTGTGAATCCCTCACCTTCATGGCAATGATTGATTAAAGGATAAAAGGCATGAGGTAATAAAGTCATTGACAAGTTATTCGCAAGACAAACCCATACCGACTAATGATCTATGAATATCATTCTTGTTTCTCTAACTCAATTTGTGTTTAAGTTCTTAAAATTTACAGGTTTGAAGAAAACAAGATTAGTCGATAGAAGTGGGAATAGAGCTAGTTCATAGTTTTAGACCACAACAGTCTACGCGTTCATGTACGCGTTCATATGTTGAATGGGAAAATTTATTGAACTCGAGCAAGAGTTATGTACGCGTTCATGAACGCGTTCATACGAGTTCGGAAAACTCCTGAACTCCAAAGTTTTCTCTATGTACGCGTTCATGAACGCGTTCATATAAGCCATGGAAAAACTTCTCTTTTGAAGTTTTGCCTTTTGTGTTTGGATTTTCGAACTCACTCACAATATGGCCCATGGAGCTCTTGTCCACTTGTTCCTTTTATGTTCACGTATTCTTACGCGATTCTTATGGAACCTTTGACTTCTAGCTACTTCTCTTTATAAGAGATTGCTAAAGTTTCGTACAAATCCTTTACTTCTAAAGGTCGTCGCGTTGTTCCTTATGGAATGACACATAACGGGGGAGAGTTCTTTTGAACTTGCGCTTCATGGTAATATCTTTTTGGGGAGTGCGGCTGTGGAATCTACGAGAGAATTGCATCTTTTTATCTCTCGTTTCAGGTATGTTTACCTTTGTCTACATTGATTATTGCGATTTTATGAGGATTCCTATATTTCTTTTTCTTTGTCCATTTTATGACAAAAAGGGGGAGAAATCTTATAGTAAGGGGGAGTAAAATCTTTCTATCTACTACGACAATTGTCTACGGCATTGTCATAGGGGGAGTAAAATCGATGTGCTTGTCATGGCATAACAAGAATTAGTGTATTGAGTAAGGGGGAGAACATATCAAATTGTGTAGTATCTTGAAGCATCGATGCAATATGCTTACCAAGTTTTACATACTACTCAATTGCATAACAAACTCTTGTTGGACCTATGTTCTGTGAGGCGCGAGGCGAGGCGAGTCGCCAATCCAAGCGCCCCACGCATAGCTTCTTAGTCGCGCCTAAGGCGTCGCATCGCACCAGATTTTCATCTACTAAAAAAGTTTGCAGAATAACACCATTAATGGCTGAAGAGGAAGCTTGTATTGACAAAGAAAATCTTGTTCATAATTAGTTGTCAATTACACAAATATGAAAAGAAAA
>JAJJMA010258487.1:0-11900 GCA_023529015.1 Papaver nudicaule | reverse complement strand
CAAGTTAAATGAGGTAGTCTAATAAATTGTGTGCGGGTTCTCAGGAACCCGCCCTTCCTTCAAAAAAAATAAAATAAACTATGTATCTTGAGTCGGTCTCAATTCAAACTCTCAAAGCTCTATATATGCATCAGAGCACGAAGAAGAGGCGGAACAGGTGAACGATGAAGGGAGGAGCACAAGGAGGAGGCGGAGGAGCAGGAGTAATGGTGTCGATACCTAATAACAGTAATAATTTAATAAATCAGCTTTCAAAGACAATCAAGCAAATAGAAGATGGAATTAATGGATACCGTAGTTGGCTCTGTAAACAATCTCTACCAATTGAAACTGCTGTGGTTACAACCACCAATGCAATCGGAGGAGCTGCTATCGGTGCTGTTTATGGATCCCTTGCTAACAATAACCCATTTTTTTCGGTAATACTATCAAATTCAAATCTTTATTCTTATAGGGTTTTCTTTTCCTCTGTGTAGCACAGTTTGCTTTCTAACTTAGTTGCATATACAGTTTGAATGTCTGATCTTATTTCAGGTTTGAGTATTATTTAAAAAGACCCATACTTAGGTCTCTCTTATGAGAGAATTTTCTCCCAACCATTTTAAAATTTAGATTTCTGTTCCTGAGGGAAAATTAGAGGCAGTTTTAGGATTCTAAGAGAATTTAGAGAGGATTAAGATGTAGAGAGGCACGACAACCTAGGGTAAAACGAACTCCGGAAGGTGAATTTTTAGCGGTGCTTCTTGTAAACTGTACTTTTGAGTTAGCTTGTTTGTATTTCTTCTCTTATTGGGGTCATGGTTGATCAATGTCTCATTTGAGAGATCCTTGACTGAATGGTTCCACTCCTTTGATCTACAGGTTTTCCGTGGTGGTCCGTTGCTACAAGCTCGTGATATTGCTGTTATGAAGGGTGTTGAGGCATGTGTATCTTGTGTGCTGAAAAGAGTTAAAGGGAAAGAGGATCTCGAGACTAGGTAACTGACCAACATGCCCACACTTGATTTTACACCCTCTTTTTGTTTTCTGGTTCTTTGACAATTTTTCGCGTTTTGTGAAATAGAGAGAAACAACTTATTTCAAAAAAATATAATAGAACACTAGCAAAACCAAATGTTTGTATCTAGAATATGCAATAACACATTGGATTTTAGGGGGGCTATGATCAGACCAGATTGAGGAACTCACCGTTTTCTAAAGAAAAATAAAATGAATTTCCAGTGTTAAAGGTTTTGCAAGTCATTCGTGTGCACTTCCATTATACTCCTATAAAATACACCATTGATTCATGTAAAGGAATTTTGGTTTTCGCGATGTTGCCAAGTTTTTCAGCATTGAACTCGTTGGTAACTAGATGGTCCCATCGTTAAAATCAGGGGGAATCCATGTAGTGATAGCAATTGGCTTTTTGACCCAGTTCATGAATTATAAATGTGGCGGGTCATCATCTTGACACTTTAACTGAATGAAAGGATTGATTTTGTAGCATGGTGGCAGCTTTTGGTTCTGGAGCCGCGCTTTCATTGGTCACTGATTTGGGGGGTCCTAATCTGGCAGTGAATGCAGCCGGATTAGGATTCCTCTTTGCACTTGCTGAAGTTGGTTTTTTCCAGGTGAGTATACATGGGAAAGAGAATTAAACAGAATAAGTACCGCATGTTAGAGATAAACTTAATGCCAGTTGCATTGAGTATTTTGCTCACAATCATTATCCATATACTCTAATGTTTCTCTAATATCTTATTCATTGTTATAAGAAATGAGTTTGATTCATCGAACATGTGTCGCAGAATTGGTTTTTATTTGCGGCAGCTATTGAAGATGAAGTGTTGTGTCTCAAAAATTCTAATATTCATTGTAGAGCAGTTCGAAATAATTTTAGAAGTGGGTAGGGAGTGGTTTGTGGAACTAGGAAATTTGAGTCTGAGTTCTTAAATTTTACTAGATGCAATTATTCACTGCACAACCAATGTTCAATCTTGCATCTAGAATAGTTAATTATTCTCTCATGTCTACGGTTGAAATACAAAGATAGTTAAGTTATATAACTATTATGTTCATATAAAAATATCATAAGATGAACTTTGGCAAGTGATATTACTGATGTAGTGGTAACAAGCTAAGGTATGGTGTCAGCAGTGTTGAGATTTGGAAATGTAGAAACCAGTGACCATCTTTTTAACTGTTTGCTTCAACTTATCTGTAACCACTGTCCATTTTCTACCATCTTAGGAGTAAAGATGTGTATCTGCAGACGAATGAAACTCAGCCGTTGCTAACCTTGTTGATGAAAATTTATCATGTAGCTGTCACTAAATGTGGTTTAGGGTAAAAGTCAAGTATCTACCTAAGTGTATATCTCTGGAAACAAAACTCCGTCGTTCCTTATTATGTCAGTGCAAAGTTTTTCTTTACCATGTAGTAACTGCTAACTATGGTTGAGGGTAACAGTCAACTATTTGTGTAAGCATATGTTTTAGTGTGGATGCTCCTTTTCAGGCTTTGGTTGAGTAACATTTTGTGACAGGGTGAGTTGAACACAAACATTTCCTTTTTTTCATTAAGCATCTTATGTTTTTCTTGGTTCTTTGTCTGTGCAGGTAAAACAGAAGTGTTATCCGTCGCTAGTGGAACATTCAAACTGTGAGCAAGGCTTCCTAATAGACAGTACTATACCTTTGCTTACAGATAGGCAAGTATAATTGACTGCCTACTATGTCTTGTTTTGGTGCATGTCTTTAATGTTTGGTGAAAATATGACCACCCTTTTTCCGATGTCTTAATAATACTCAGTGATGCAAAATTGCGGAAGACGCGGATGAAGCCGGTGATAAAGTCGAATCATTAAATTTGAAGGGGCGTTAAGTGTGGGCTTTAGAGAATGTGTGATACTCATGGGCTTCATAGAAGAGAAGCCTTGAAATGATGTGTATATATAAATATATGTAATTTACAGTGTGCCAGTTGTGCCAGTTGATTAAGATCAAGCATTAAGTTATTTTATCGTATATTTTAGTGTTACGAAGGTCCAAAATCAAGTTAACCTCTGTGCACCTTATTTAGAATTTTTTTAAAAAAAAGGAGGAAATTGGAGAGGAAAGATGTGGTTCTACTGTAGCGTGATTATGAGACCAGTGTCAAAGATGGATGGTGGTAGATACGTTAGTAAGTCGCACTCTATATTTAAGTTTATTCGTCCGGGCAAAGTTTATATCAACTGTGCAGACTCCTTTCGAAGTTGGTAACTGAACTACTTCGGAAGGTCAGCTCTTCTGCTTTTAGATCCTAATAAATTCCAGTTTTCTATAAAAAATAAATATGTGTAGTTGCATAAAATCTATACGACTAGATTATGCAACACATCTAATGAATCTATCTAACAAGCATGTGAATGATGTATGTTTTTTTCTTCGTATTACTTCCCCGAGTTAAGCTTTTGGATAAAGATTGCTGATGATGATTACACTCGGTCAACGAGTCAACTCATACAATCTATCCGTTCTGATTTCCATTAAATGTCCAACTACTTCTCAATTTTTTTTTGACTAAAAAGGATTGGATTCATTGATTAACAAAAAGAGATACAACATAGGCCAAAGCCCAGTTCGATTCTGAATCTACAATTCAGTTACAGTTAAGTTACAACTGCATCCCAGCTGACAACCAAATCCCTAAAACTATAATATTTGAACCAATCAAATAAACTTCCCCATTGGTATATCCTTCTTTTGACCTCAGTGATCATAACATCAAGTTCTCTTCCTTTCTTCTTTGCCATAACTCTGAGGTTTCTCTCCTTCCAAACTACCAAACTCACTGCAAATGGTATGATTTGCCATATGTTTCCTGCCAAAATTTTGTGACTGTAGTCGGGCCAGTTTTCAAACTGCCGCTTGATGGAGCCTTGATATGAGAAGTTTATCTTCATTCTTGATATGAAATAGTCCCAAATCTTCCTTATGAAGTTGCAGTTTAAGAAAACATGATTCACATCTTCAGTAGCATTCTGACAGAAACAGCAGCTTGTAGAGGTGATTCCACATCTTCTTTTGTTTAGATTGTCTATAGTTGGAATCGCATTCTGCACTATAAACCAAACTTGCAGCTGCACTTTGAATGGAACCCTCTTTTTCCAGATATAAGAGAAGTCATCTGTATGTGCCCCATTATTGTGTTCCATTAGCCAATTGTAACCATCTTTGACAGTATATCCAGATCCAGTACTGCATTTTATCTCATCATCCTCTTGAGTAATGGTTGGAGGGTTACCCAATATAGTTAGTAAGCTGTTTAGTTCTCTCCTTTCTTCAGCAGTTACATGTCTCTTTAGTTGAATAGTCCATCTGCCATTAACTATTAACTCAGCTACTTTTACCTCTTTCTTCAGAGCTATTTTGAAAGCTTTCTTATGGGTTTTGCAGAAGGGAGCATTCCCCCACCAAGAGTCCAACCAAAACTTGACATTCAGTCCACTCTTAACTGAGATGTCAGAGTGCATTTGTAGTAGAGGTATTTCTTTCTGTATCCCTTTCCAATATCCTCTTCCATATGGGAGCTTATACTCATTAGGAAATATATCATCCTGATCAGATTGTGTCTTAGCTTTTATGATCCTTCTCCATAGGCTTTGTTTCTCTTGAGTGTATCTCCAGCTCCATTTTGTGAGTAGAGATTTGTTTGATGTCCTCAAATCTCTTATTGCTATCCCACCCTTCTTCCTAGGCCTGCTTAATTTCTCCCATTTCAACCAGCAGATCTTCTTCTTTTCAGTTGTTGAGCCCCAAAAGAATTTTCTCATTATGCTTATGAGCTGTGCTTCCACATCACTTGGCATCTGTATTAGGGACATAAAGTATACTGGGAGACTGGCAAGAGCACTATTGATTAAGATTAGCTTTTCTGCTCTAGAAAGAAATCTAGCCTTCCACTTAGCCAATTTTTTTTCTGAAATTTAGCTATTATGCACTCCCAAATTGAGGTTTGATTCCATGAGCTTCCTAGTGGAATGCCTAGATATGTGAAGGGTAATGATTCCACTTTGCAGTGCATTAACTTTGCAAGTTCCCCTACTTTTCTGTCTGCTCCAATGCTTATCAGGGAGTTTTTTTCCATGTTAA
Source organism: Papaver nudicaule (assembly GCA_023529015.1). Taxonomy (NCBI): domain Eukaryota; kingdom Viridiplantae; phylum Streptophyta; class Magnoliopsida; order Ranunculales; family Papaveraceae; genus Papaver; species Papaver nudicaule. The sequence continues at coordinate 6,783 of JAJJMA010258487.1, read as the reverse complement.
CTCTTAGGCATGTAATAGCTTCATACACCTGTAATATCATTACAAGGTTTTCTACTTCTTCTTCTTTGGCATCCAAGAATATAAGGGTGTCATCAAAAAATTGCAGGTGAGAAATGCTGATTTGTTTGTGTATATCGAAACCAGTTACCATGTTTAACTGCTCAGCTTTCTTCAACAGTTTGGTGAGCACTTCAGCAACTAAGATGAACAGGAATGGAGATAAGCTATCACCTTGTCTAAGACCCTTTTGATGTTTGAACCTTGTGGTTGAGCTGCCATTCACCAGTATTGAGGATTGAGCAGTTGAGAGGCACCAAGCTATCCAGTTTCTCTATTTAATTCCAAATCGAGAAACTACTTCTCAATTACTTCTCAATTACTCATATTATGTTTTGTTACTAACCCACTATTTGCATTTCGTCAAACACCTACTTGCCTATATGTTTCTTCATGTCTCGCCAAACCTCTTTGATCTAGCCTTTGTTATTCCTCGCTGTAAACCAATTCACTGATCTAATACATCTCTGGAATAACTTCCTTATCCAACTTCACCAATAGGATACAAGTAAGTATATGGTGAAGGTATTTTCTGCCCTCACATTTTGCTTCTTTCATTCCCAATGAGCGAATAGTTGAAGCAACAGTAAGAAAACGGGCCCGGCCGGTCGGCCCAGTAAAACCGTGACCCAGTCACTTTACTGGGCTGGTCTATAGGTGACCCAGCAAATTAACAAAAAACTGTTGAAGGGAATGAAATTTTATCATTCGCCGAAAATGCCGGAACCACGTGTCCCACTAACTGTTTTTCTGCCACGTTATGTCCATGTTTTAACTTTCATCCTCGCTTTTGACCTGGTGACCTAGTGCGCCGGTTTATCTTCTATACCATTATAACTAGATGACCGCTAACACGGTGGACGAGCCGCCCGTCCGAAGAAAAAACAAAGAATTTGTAAATCAAAAAAAAAAAATGTAAGCAAAACAATAAACAAATCTTATACTCTACATTGTTTCATATGATAATTCTTGCAATCAAAGAAAACTATAGGTCCCATATTTATTCGCGGGGAAAAATGAAAAAAAGTTCTAAGCACACCAAAGAAAACTTTAGAACTTGGCGTGAAGTCCTTGAGAATGTGATTTGATATTAATGCGAATGTCATGAATCACGGAGTCCCCAATTTTTAATCTACCATGAAATTTGGAATGGGACAATTGAACACTTTCATATCGGCCCATTGGGCTGAATAGAAAAACAAGAAAAAGAACAAGAAACATATGAAGAGAATGAACCAAATGAACCAGCAGCACAGGCTGTACAGCAGGACTGCAAATTCACTGATCTATAGCTCCCTTATTATACAAGCATATTTCTTAAATTACAAACTGCAGTTGATATACTACAGTAGATTCGATGTTTTATACAGGGTATGGTAAAAAAAAAAGGGTGTGCAACAAACATGGTAAACCTGAACTGGCGTCCGTCCTAGAGGCACAATAGCTGTGGATCATTGGTAATGCTTAATTTAGTTGAGCATATATTTCCTTGTCATTACATGTAAAGATGCTAGTCGAATTAGCTTTCACTGCAAATAGTAGAATAGAATGCTGAATTTAATAAACTTCGGTGATGAATCTATGCATATTTCTAAAAGAGAGATCTTAGCATTCAACATGCCAAGAGAAGAAGTCACAGTAGCTATGTAGCAAGTAGTGACTACACTCGCTGACTTGCAGCACTAATGTTTCCATCCAGTTGAAAAGAATGCACCAAAGTTCACAAATTTTGAGAAATAAGATACAAAATACAGAGCGTACCTGCATTCTTTTTCAAGTGCCACGTAGGGCGCGGACTCGATCTTGAATTAACTTCCTCTCCCAAGGGTCTTATATCCTCAAAGGCATGTTCTGGAAGGTTCTCAAATGGTTCTTTCCACGGATAGTTCTTAGCTAGATCATACGTAGCTACACGGATTGCTTTCTTGTTTGGTCTACATGGCTTCTTTGAAGTGAGTGTCTCGTAGGCTGTATTCAGCTGTTGAAGAAACACTAAACATGATAAGAATGCTTGAAGGTCGAGATTCTTTACCAAATTGAAAAAACAGTACCAATTTCGTATGTGCTAATTGTATACAAGAGCTAGATATAAATGAAAGTATAGGGTATGTACAACTTGACTCATATTAAACCGTTAACCTGATTTTCTGTCTAAGCATTGCAAAAACAAGTATAAATAAATGCTACGCCGCTTCAATGAAATGAATGCAGTATATACGACAGGGCAAGTAAGGCTAAAGGCTTACATTCATATCGCAAAACCAGAACATATAAGCAATTGCAACAACAGCCTAGGAGAAGGACACTAATGTTTCTTTGCAAGGCAAAGCTAAGTGTGAATTCTTTGTTAACTACTTATCTTCAAACAATGAATCAAAGTCTATGACAGTTCAAGTTTAGTCATGTACCTAAAAGAACTAACCAAGCAGTCGTAATTGCATAGGTTAAGTATGCGCAAACAAATGCAACCCAACTTCTTACGATCCTGGTTGTTTGTTTTCTATTATCACGCAAGACACCCAACCGAATCATACTAATCCTTTAAGCACCCAACATCAACCCACTCTTCGGTGACTTTTTTTATAGGCCTGCCTTAGACATTTTCACAAACTACAATTAACTTAATATTACAAACTGCACTATCACACAAAAGAACGACAATATAAGTTCTAGTTGAAATTCTCACCTTGGGTAGCAAGCGCAGAACCAGCTTAACCTCTAGGATTCAACACAATCGGAAAAAAAAATCCGTTTCAGCGTCTCCATAACGAACAGCTTCACAGTGATTGTTACAGCTTCACAAGCTCTCTGATACATAACATCATTAACCTCACCCTTGTTACCAAAATCCCTCACTCTCCCATTCAGTTTCACACAATGCTTTTCTTCTTTCACTAGCTTCTCATTGCCACTATTATCATCAATATTCTCTAGTAACAAAATCCGCGAACACCGTAGAATTACAAACCGGTTAAAGGGTGTCGGGCTATTAAACAATATCCAATCCTCATCCACAAAACCATCTGTAACAATCAATTAGACATGAATTAGATTGATTGTTAGAAGATAAAGTAGGTCTCCTCGATCAATGGATATAATATTACACCAGATGCTAAACCTAGAGCAGGTAGAATTACATCAAATGAATAAGCAAATAATTTAGAAGATTCCATTTTGCCTTTTTCAAAAAAAAAGTAATTTAGAAGACCAAATTTGGGCAAAACCCGATGAAATTGAAATTGGAGAAACAAATACTAACCCAATGAAATTGATTCAATAATCTAACACCTTATAGATAATTTAACAACCAAGATGATACTTGGGCACTTGATGATGTTCTTCGCTTTTCTCTCCCTAATTTGGCAAATTTCTCACAAATCTTTGGTTACGAAAATCCATCGAGTGAAATCATCAACTTCATCGTTAAATCCTGAAAACCGAACTAAAATTTCAGTTCTAGGTTATTATTCAGAAGAATCATCAATGGAGGGTTCTGATGAGAATCAGGAGAAAGAAGAGAACTGTCTCGAGAGAAAGAAGAGAATCAGAAGATTTAAAGATTTAAATCAGATTCTGATGAACGGCCGTAATCTCTTATAGGAAAAGATCCAACGATTCACGTCGAAAGTACGCACGGAATTTTTCGTCGGAATTCTTAGTCATCCGACGGCTGTGTTATAAAGTTTAGAGATCTAACGGTTACTGTCATCTAGTGGGTTGCTCACATAAAATCCAATCTTTTTTGTGTCAAATTGAAAAAAAAAGTCACTATTCATTTGACACAAAGTCACCATATATAGGGCCCTCCCTCGCTTCGCTTGGTCGGCCCAAATATTCTTTCTCTCTCTGGGTCAAAATCATTTTCAACTCACTTTCAAAAAATTCTCTTTCTTCTGCCGCTACAATTCCCCAAACCCTAATTTCTCTCTTATATTTTTTGATTCAAATTTGATTTCATCTCATTTATCTTTCTTCTATCTGCTGCTGCCGAATCTACCATTTCTATCAAATCTTTTCGTTGCTCAACTTCGAATATCCCACTGCATTGTTCGTCTTCTTCGCTGCAACTCCAAATTCCATTAATGCCCTCTCCAGGCAAAACTAGATTTTCAAAGCTTAAGGAACTCCATCAAGAACCTGCAAACAATAAATCAGTAAATCCAAACCCCCTTCCTATAAACAATGGCCGGAATATTATGATTTTTTACAGAGTGTACCGGCAGCATTTCCAGGTGAACTCGATCAAGGTGTTACTCCACAACACCATCACTCTAGAAGATCTTCATCGAGAAGACATCAATGGAAACTGAGCTTTCTTGGCTTTCGATCAACTAAAACCTGAGCTGAATTTTCCATTGTACAACCCTGCCAGCACTTTCATCCTTGACGTCATTCGTCATATAAATAAAATCCCTTTTCAACTTAGCGCGTAGGCCATACGGGTTTTAGAAGAGTTTAACCTTCGCCGAGAGGGTAAAACGAACAATCATGTTATCGTTGATCTCAAGCAATTTAAACCATTTGATTTTACTATTGAGCATTTCTTCAAGCAATACCAACCCATCGATCTCCCCAAAGAGCCATGGAATGTTCACTTCACGCCGGATCGGAAATTGAAGGATCATGAGAAGCTCCTCGCCGATGTCGGAATATTTCTTTAGCAAAATACGCCTTGGTCAAAACACTATAAGAGATGAATTTGCTCCTTCAAGCTTTGTCCTTCTAACATTTCTCTTGTTAGAAACCTAGCTTAGAGCTCTTCAAGTTTATCTCGTTGTTAACAAAGCTGGAGATTGTTAAGGTTTCCTTTGGACCAAGAAACCTAGGAGTTTATCATATTGATAAATAATCCGACCATCCAGATCTACATAGATCGACCTTGTTTATTCAAGGACACTGCTCTTATGATATCAGTGTCACTGCAACTCTGGACTAGACTCTATCGACCTGGGTTTGTAAGTGAAACGCTGATTGCGTGTGCCAAACTGATAGACTCTAGTTGGAATCAAGTTTGTTTAATTTTGACTTAGTTTGTATTGCCTAGTTTCTTGATTTTCATCAAGAACACATTTGCGTCCATTAAAGGACTTGATTTATCTGGGGCAAGATCACAAGGAATTTATTGATTAACATCATAAATAGAAAAACCTTGTTCAATATCAAGGAGTTTATTAGCATAAACAGAAGAACCTTGATTGGTATTAAAAAGAACCAAATTTATAACTTTGTTGTCGTGGTTGGATACCATTATTCAGGATCTCTGGGTTTGTTCCTTGCCGTATTGATCTAGTGTCTCAGAAAGAAATATTTTCCTCCGGTTGGAGGTCGGGTAACGATAATCTTCACGAAGGATTGTGGAGCAACTCTTAGATTGGTGTCTAGGGGATTACATGTGCGGGATCACTTTGTGGTTGGATACGCATAAATACTGAGGGGAAGCATTGTGTTTGGGATCAGTGTTTTACCAATTGTGACCGAAGTCTGATAGTAGGCGTGTATGGTGAATTAGTTCTTAAGATTATTCATTTTGGTTTGGACGAGGTCCCCGGGTTATTCTGCTGGATTGAAGTTTCCTCGTTAACAAAATCTTGTGTGTGTTTCTTTTATATTGAGTAAATCAAACTGAAAAAGCAGAGGTACCGAAATACTACCAACTTTTCGTTTTGGGCTTGTGAGTCTTATGGTAGATATGGACGATCTCAAAAATCAACCGGAGTAGGATCGGTCTAACTCAAGACAAGTCTTGATAAATCCCCTGGATGGATTATCTACCAACTCGACGGTTATTAATAACGTACTTCTTGTGTTTGCTTTAGTTATATAATCAGAGAATATAATGCGGAAAGTAAAGCACACAAGACACCAGACATTTTTATAACGAGGAAACTACACCTGTAGAAAACCTCGGGACCTCGTCTAGATTGAACACCACACTGTACTAATTGTCTACAAACACTAGCCTACTATAAGACTTCGGTCTGGGATGTAGCAGATACCAACTCCATCCCTCCAAGCGAATTGGCTATTGTCACACTCCTTACATCTCTAGATACCCCGTAGATCGTCACGCACTTGATTCCCCTAGCTGACGTCCTTACATGCCTAGGAGTTGCTTTAACCGATGTTAAAGGCCTATGTCTACAATATCGGCTTTGCAACCTTAATTACTAACTGTATGTTTCGAACTGTCCTCTTTAGTTTAACAGACGTAAAGTAACTTCCTTCGGATTTCTCCGGGTCTAACGGAAATCAACTTACAAGCGGGGCTGACAAGTAAACCGAGTAAACTATGCCCAACCTACCTCAGTTGTAAAAAGAATTGAAAAAGAAGGGGTACCGAAATACTACCAACTTTTCGTTTTGGCTCGTGAGTCTTATGGTAAAGAGTTTGGACGATCTCAAAAATCAATATCCAATCCTCTAACTGGAGTAATCTCAACAGTTAGGTAATAACGTACTACTTGGTGCTTTAATTATAAATCAGAGTTATAATGCGGAAAGTAAAAGCACACAAGACACCAAACGTTTTTTAACGAGGAAACTGCCTTGCAGAAAAACCTCGGGACCTCGTCCAGTTTTGAACACCGCCCAGTACAAACTGACTACAAACTCTAGCCTACTATAAGACTTCGGTCTGGGATGTAGCAGAGACCAACTCAAGCCCTCCAAGCGAATTGGCTACTGTCGCCTTCCTTACGTCTCTGGATCCCCCACAGATCGTCACAC
>JAJJMA010258486.1:0-11220 GCA_023529015.1 Papaver nudicaule | reverse complement strand
GTTAGAGGTTTGGATATTGATTTTTGAGATCGTCCAAACTCTTTACCATAAGACTCACGAGCCAAAACGAAAAGTTGGTAGTATTTCGGTACCCCTTCTTTTTCAATTAGGTCACACAAAAATTGCCAAGCACTAACTACTAAGGCAAAGTGACATGACTAAAACAATCAACAAGAGCTAATTAATAGCTTTCGACCTAAAGGGTTTGATTTCGCTAAGGAATGAACTTTGATATATCCTCTTCAAATGACGAAGTTATGGGTAACATATAAGACCAATCGCGCTACTTGTTGATCTGTAAGGTTTGACAGAAAAATATAAGACTCCCGGAGACTGGCAACATGCCACTATCTTGGCAAACCAAACACTTATAATGAGATCGCCGACGAGCACAAGTGGCATAGCGAATGTAGTACGAATTTACTAGCCGGATAACCATACGACATACCATTTGAATGTGATGATCAGCAAAGGGTTATGAAAACATTCCTTGGAACGAAAATGAAATAAAATTAACTTTCCATTAAACAAAACAAAGAAGGATACTACAGAGACTGTCTTAAAGCGGCATACAGAGAAACAAGTAAATGATTTACAAGTAAAAGCAAAAGTCAAAAAGTTGCATTAATCCTCTAAGGGTATGAAAATCCAAGCAAGTCTTACGTTCACTTGGCGCCGCTCTCTTGGATTTGGTTCTCATTTTGGTTGTCGGTGCCATCTGGAACTTTGGTTTCTTCTGTTTCTTCTTCTAGTGGTTGTTCGCCACCCTGTTGTTCTTTTTCCTCTTCTTCTTCCTCTTCTTCTTGCTCTTGTTCTTCTTCTTCTGGTTGTTCTTCCTCTTCTTGTTCCTCGTCTCCTTGTTCCCCTCCTTCTCCAGACTCGCTACCTTCCTCCTCACTATCGGCGATCTGCTGGCGGGGAGCCTTCTTGCGAATGATGTACTTCTCAGGAATTCCAAGTCCTTGCTTAGGGAATTCTTCATTCACAAAGTTTTGAACGACGACAAAGGCCAATTTGAGTAGTTGCCGATCATGATTCTCCTCTTGGGCCGCCAACTTCTTCTCGACAAGATTCAAGTCATTTTGAAGACGAACGCGGAGCTCCCCAATATAGACAACCTTGCCATCCAGAGCTTTAATCATCTCCTCGCATTGCTTGTGCTCTAAGAGTTTGTTGTTTAGTTCGGAAATGGTGGCAGCACAATCCTTGTGGGCATATAGGGTCTTGTTCAATTTCCCTTCACACTCGTTGTGAGTTAGCAACTTGTCCGCCAGCTTGGAGATGGTATCAGTGCAGTCCTTGTGGTCTTGGAAAATCTTCTCATGCTTCTTCAACTCGTCTTCTTGGTGCTTGATTTGATCTGAAAACGAGAAAAGCGAAATAACATTAGAACTGAGGCACAAGAAAAAGATACAACGACGATATGCCCTAGAGATCTACCTTCTAGCCCCCGTACATGCTGGCGAGCACTTTCCTGAGCACTACTAATAGCGGTAAGTTTGGATTCAAAAATTTGATTATGGCTAGGGCCTAGCATCCTAGTTATCAGGGTCTGTTGGGAGGTCAACTGCTGGTAGTACTCTCTAGCACGGTCGCCATATATCTTGGCGAAATCCTTATGTCGCAGGATCTCAAGTAGAGCTGTTTCTTTCTCGGTGGAAACGTGAATTAGCTGGCGATCTAGCTCGTCAGCCCTGGACTTTTCAGCTCGCCACAAGCCATTCACCCGAGTGTATTCAAATATAGCGTTCTCTTTCACTTTCAGAGCAAGTCTCTCTCGGCGAATAACATCATCTCGCTCTCCCTCGATCTAACCTAGTTCTGAGCGAGCAGCTTTAGCCACACGATCAAGATTTTCGTTAAGTTCGCTAACGTATCTCAACTCTCGGCGATACCACTTAACATCTCGATCAAAATCGAACAAAAACCAGTATTGTCGGGCGTTAGCATTAGCGAGTTTGTCGACCTCGATTTCAGCTTGCCGTAGCCTTGATTCGGGGAGATGTTGGCGACCTTAGAAGGGATGACGTCTAAGGGTCTCTGCGAAAGCAAAATAAATGCAGTAGGTAAACATGAGAATAAAAAATCTACCTTGGAGATTTTGTTGTGCCTCAGAGGATGCACGTTCCTTCCTTGTAGCAGCAGCCCTCTCAGCCTCCAACTCACGAGAGAGTTGCAGGTTCTCTCTCTCCAACTCATGGATTCTGTCACCTTTAGCCTCAAAGGTGTCGATCAAACTAAGCACTTGATTATAACCCTGAGGCAAAAAAGTAGAACAAGTTGAATAATGAATAGAATGGCGAATGCGTGAAAGAAGTTGAAGTAAAACATCAGAAAGGTTACCGCTGTAGCAAGGTTGAAGTGTTGATGATGAGTCAAGTAACAAGCCACCATAGACAATTCAGGAGTCCTTACAAGACCAGTTGATGAGTATGTCAACATGGTCTCATAATACATCGAATTCTCTTTTCCCTCCAGTGTGAGCAACCGGGAGAACGACTCGACGAGTTCGTTCACAGCTACGCCGGTGCTAAATCTTCTGGGTGGAACGACAGGTTTATTGCCATGTGGCATCTAGTCCAAGGTTAATACCGCTAGGTCAGAAGAAATAACAGTCGTGTTCTCATCAAGATGATTTCCGTCCTTACCCGTACCTTCGATCTCCATGGGAGTGAAGGTAGTATCCTGATTACCAGAGGAATCGCCGATAGGTTGAGCTTCCATCTCCTCATTAATATTTGATAGTGGTTCTTGCTGAGGAATCTCGGTGTGATCCTTGGTGGAAGTCTTTTTCTTCAGCTTAATGGCGAGATTCCCAGACTTGGCCGAAAGCTTCGCCGAGGCAGGGACATCCTCGCTAGCACTTGCATTTGGTTTAGAAGGAGGCTTAGTAGACTGGGGCACGCTGTGAACAGTCGAACCCTTCTTGGGGTCAGGTAAAAATTATTTCTCCGAAGCGATTTTCAGCTTCTTGCGAAGCTCCTCCTGCTCTTGTTCAGACTCAGTACCCTGTAAAACAAACATCAGTTTCCCCATGTAAATCAGGCTACAAGCAGAGGCAAATATATACATATATTCTAAATCAAGTAGATGCTTGTTACCTGATCTTCAGCTTTCCCTTCTGTTTGTTTTCTCTTCCTGCTTTTGGAAGATTTCTTGGCAGCAACATCAGGAACTCGTATCTTCAAAAAGTCATAATCTTTAAAGCGAGAATGCTCTTCGGCGAAGTCGGTTCTAACCTTCGTCTTCGCCTCATCAATCCATCCCATTAGCCATGGGCCTTCAACCCAGCAGGGCAAGTTGGACCAGCCACCATCAGTACTCTTTCGCGCGGTAGTGGTCCCTTTTTCTTCTTTCTTATCGGCATCGCCGAGCATGACGTCCTGAGGATCCATTCCACGTTTGAGAACGAAGCGGTACGCCAACGATTCTCGTTTGATATTGGAAGGAAAAATGTCATACTACTTCACAAAATCTCAACGGTATAGGAGGAATGTTCAAACAAACCAGGAACAAAACCAGGATAATTGGACCTATTGCTTCGGCGAAGCTTCCACTCCATCAAGATGCGAATGACATTACCTGTAAGTTGGAAGGGGATTTTTCCAATTCGCACGAGAAGATCCAAAATGAAAGGATCGGTGGGATCATAAAGGGGAAGTTGTAGCCCCGCTTTAAGTGTACCATAGGCAACCACCGCCCTCTCAAGATGCTGGTCATCTCGGCGAAGATCTTCAAGAGTTGTTGATGTCGTCGGGGAAGTCAAACCATCGAATTTGATTAACTTCAAGGGATGAACGTTAACTTTATCATGAGCGCAGTACGCACCCCAATTGGTACAGTTGGGTCTTTTAGCGGACTTGGCGTCAACACGAGTTTTTGGCGATATGTTTTGACTAAATGATTGTGGAGCAGTGGAAGCCATCAGATCTGGTCAGTTACAGGTTAGATAATGGCGTCGGAAAAAAGAACAGCCGGAAATAGATGAACAAATGGAGATGAAAAGTTGATGAACATAAGATTATCACTCAAGGGGAAGGTTTAGAAGTTTGTTGTGACGGAAAAGAAGTCTAAATAGCTTGGTTTTGGAGGTTGTAGGAGGAGAAAGATGATTGACGACAGCGGTTTCCGGTAGGGTTTAGCAGAGGAGAACTACAGAGCTTGAAGAAGAATAAGAAGAAGATAAAAACTGAAGGAAAATGGGTTGAAAGAGAAAGGAAAGAACTATTTATAGGAGGAAGAGGTGAATTGGTACTTCAAGTTGCAGGTTAAAAGCAGATCTCGCGCATGCACGTCACGTGGAAGGAATATGGAGTAGTGGAGAACGTGGGCGCGTTATTTTCGGCGATAAGAAAATTTCACCTCCGGCGATCAAAGATCTAGGAGATGAAAGAGGCAAAATGTGAGTGTAGAAAATACCATCGCCAAATAAGCCCATCCCAATGGCGAGGTCGTATGGATGTGCGATAAGTAAAATACACAGAATCACTTAAGAGAATAATCAGCGATATGAAGTGGAAAGAGAATTCAACCCGGCGAGGTAATGTCGAGTAAGGCAGAACGAGTCTTATATGGGCGAAGGAAACCTGTACGGCAGAGTAGTTGGGAAGTAGGTAATAAGTGGTTAAGGATGGACAAAACGGATCTATTGTCAGAGTTGACTGGATGACTCAGTGGGATCATCGTCAGTAATGCTTATCCACTAGAAGGAAGCATCGCCGAAGTCTTTGAATTATCGCCAAGACCGCTGAAAGTCACGGGCGGGCGAAAGAGGACAAATAGTGTCAGAAGAAGTCGCCATCAATATTAGTTGTAATCCATTGTAACTTCTCCCTATATAAGGCGAGACATCCCCATTGTGGAAGGGGTTGGTGTAATTTCAGTCTGGCTTTGTGAGAGGTAAAGTGAGTTGTCTCCTTGCTCTCCCTAATCCAGCATTGTGCGTGTGATAATCTGGTATTAGAGTGAAAGAGTGAATTAAGTAAAGGTGAGATATGTAACTCAACTTCAAATAGTAGAATCCCTTGGATGTAAGCCTCAAACATGAGAAAGAACCAAGTATCTCGCTGTCACGTATCTCTAACTCTAATTCTATACTGTTTTGCTATAATATGTATATGTGTATGATGTTGTATGAGAATTAATGGATGTACAGTCAAAGATCTAGCCATGGGATTTTTGACTGTTACATGCTCAATTACGATTTTTTTGTCCGTTTCTTCCAGTTAGGGCTCCCGAACCAACTCGAACTTTGTGCATAGTTTTACAAGCCTATAATTTGATGCACAAAACTTTTCGCACGCTTAATTACTTGTGGAGTTAGGCGTATTGATAAGTCTAGATTTTGACCGAGATTCATTTGATGGACTTTTCTAAGCTCATGAACTTACTTGAGCAAATATAAGGATGCTTATTTTTAGACTAACTTCCCCCAATGATCATTATAAATAGAGGACCTTATGCAATAAGTCACCTTGAATCTCTACACACTCTTGTCTATCCTCATTGCAAATCTAGTTGTCCTCTCGCAACCTTTTTAGGTTACAACTATCACTCGGGGATTTGTGAAACATTTGTCACATTTCTTATCTTTGATCATGTATATTGTGTTGATTGCTTTGTTCTTGTTTATTCCAAGGTCCTCTCTTGTGCAATATAGTCATTCAAGAACAATCAATCATATATCAAGACATGATAGAAACTGCATACGACTCTTTTAAATAAGTTCAAGTCCTTGAAGTTCCACAAAGAATACGATCTAGACCTAGGGTTAAGATTGTTACTTTGCGAGGTAAAATCAATTAGGTGTCTCAGTAGGTTTTGAAGAGTATAGACCTTAATTGATGCAAACTCGATTTCCCAAAACCGTGATTGAATATCTGATGAAAATCCAACTTTATGTGTCCTTATAGAGGCAGGGTAGTGCCAGTCTCCACGAAGTAATATGGAGAAAATCTTCGGCTGTAAACAAACATCAGCTAAAGGAATCAAGTGCGTAGGGTCTTGCGATATCCAAGAGACATAGGGCCACAACTCCAACTGAATTGCTTGGAGGGTTAAATCCATTTCAACTACATTCCATTTCAAAGTCTGAAGGCTAATGTTTGTAGCGACTCAATACGATGTGTGTTCAAAACTATACGAGGTCCCAAGGTTTTCTACTGAGTTGCAGTTTCCTCGCTAATCAAATTATTGTGTCTTGCATTACTTTGCTTTCCGCATTATATTCATCTTATGATATAATTAAAGTAATTGCAGAGAAGTATGTTGTTAACCTTTGAATCTCTTTTGAGATTTGGATTTATCTTTGTATGAAAGTCTTGAATAGAGATCTCAAGTCAGGTTGCACTTGGATTGATTTGTGAAATCGTCCAAGTATATTGCATGTAGTTTCACAAACATAAAAAGTTGGCGGTGTACTTGGTATCCCCTCATTTTCAGTAGGGTTTTTGTCTTCCACACACAACTATTTGCTAGTTAGATAGTTATCAAAATGCTAACAAACCAACCAAACAGAACTATTCATCCACAAGCCATAAACCTCACAAACTCGTATCTGTCTAAATGTTACACTAAAAATCAAACTCAATTAAGGGCAAGGGTGATGTGTAACTCTATCCATTTCAAAACTAATAAGAGGGTAACTGAAAGAGTAGTTTTGCCTAATGGAAGGATGGAAGGAGATAGTGATGAAGTGGTAGAGAGAAGGAGAAATAGAAAACAAAAGAAAAATACGAAGAAATCATTTTATGGGAGAGGCGGCTAAATATTGATCGAATTGAAATCTTTTCACATGGGCGACCAATGTTTAGCCGCCTCCCTACGCCCCCCCCCTTTTTTTTGTCGTCATTGTATTTTATTGATTATTAGGTGTGGCAGTTAAAGATATGCCACGTCGAATCTAAGCGGTTGATGATTAACTGCTTAGTCTCCACTTCATGCATTTTCTTTGTAAAATGGGTCTTTCTCCTACCCATAGTGAGTTTTTTTTTCCCTTCTTTCTTTCTTCTTCTTCTTTTGTAGACCCCTTCATTTTGAGAGACTATGCTCTACCCATAACACTTGTTTTAAGGATATCGGTTCGTTATCTTCAACTGAAAACTTGGGAACTTTGTTATCATCCCCCGAAAAAAGAACTGCAGACTTCTAAGCTCCACTTCCCATTGCACCGCCTTCTGGCTCAACAAGCTTCAATTTTCATCTATGCTTATTAGCGCTCATCATCCGAAATGCTTCTTTCCTCAAATTGTGATCTTTCTGCAGAGATGTTACTTGGTGCCGATCAACAACCTCTCCTTCTCCACCAACTTACAATTGCTCGCATGTATGATGTTGTTTCGAATCTTTTCAATTTTGTATATCTATACCAACCTTTAGAGAAAGATTCTTCTGTTTCAGGAGGAACATCATCATGAGAAACATACCCTTTAAATGGCCAAGGGATGGGAAAACTAATTGGTAGAAATTGATGGAAAAAAGAACCATATAGGGGATAACTACTTCAGAGTTTTTTTTTTTTTTTTTGGTGAGCATTATGAATAAGACAATCACGGTACCGCTCGAAAGGATATATACAACGGTTGATGAAAAATCAAGACAAAAAATCAAGAGATTTTTGTTAGGTATTGAAGAGAAGTTTTTTTCCAAACCATCGAAGAATGAAAGAAAACATCCACCTCATAGAAGGTTGATTCCAAGATTTTGTATTACCGGGCCTATTATGGCGCGTTTGGATGCAAAATTTACGTTTCCAGGGGATTTATAATTCCAGGGGATTATAAAACCCGGGATTTATGTAAATACCTGACGCGTTTGGTAACTCAAGAAAAAATCCCTGGAAACGGTCAAATCCTTTGTTTGAAATTCCATGTACTGTTTGGCAAACCTAGGATTTACATAAATGCTCTGTTTTGAAATTCCATATTAACTATCTCGTCCTCAACTTAGTTGGTGGATTTAAAATCTTTGATATTAAAAATAGATAGCTATGTGCTTAGTGTGCAACCGTGCAAGCATAAGCAAAAACAAAAAACACATACCTATCTATCTCTTTAAATCACTTTTATGCATCAAGGAGAAGAAACAACATCTTCAACAAGAAATGATAAATATGGCGGGATGATGGCGGAAGGAGGCGGAAATGTGGAGGAGAAAGATAACTAAACCGATGATTTTATATGGGATTTTAGGGTTTAACTTTGGTGGGGCCACAAATCCCTTGGAAGTTTCCAAGCAAATAACAGGGGGGGGGTGTTACTCGATTTGGAGGATTTGCTGGGAAAGTGCTTCCCAGAGGAAACATGAATACAAGGGATTTTAGCAAACAAACGGGCCAAAGAATTTATAATTCTACCAAATCCCTTGGTTCCATGAATCCCCTCTCTAAAATCCTGCATCCAAACGCACCATAAAATTTAGTCCCACTATATCCAACTTTGACCTCGGTCGGTCAATAATTTTGCATTCACTAGATTAGACCCACTTCTCATCATTTTCTATCACCACCAGACCAGACCAGAGTGTTTTATTAGAGCGACGAAGAAAACCGCGACATCTTCTTTTCGTGTAGGGTTTTAACAGGGTTCTGTGTGTTCGAGATTCAGACAGTAATGGCGAAACCTAGTCCTAGTCGAGGTAGAGCTGCTAAAAGATCTTCATCTAGTTCTTCATCACAATCTCGCTCTTCTTCACGTTCTCGTTCTCGCTCTCGTTCTAAGTCCAACTCATCTTCTTCTTCTCGATCTTCAAGTTCTCGCAGCCGAAGCCCTCCCTCTAGACGAAAAAGGTTTCCTTTCTCTCTCTTTCTACTGTTTGTTTGTTTGAAGAGGTTCAACTTGAGCTCGTTGTTTGATGTAATATGAAAAAACTTGTAGTTTTTGAAATTAGGGTTTGTGTTTCAGCATTTATTTTTACTGTTTTGTGAAGTTTTCCGAAGGGTTTGTGTAAATACGACCTAATTTATCATTCCTGTGGATAATTTACTTTGTCGAAGAAAAATGGTAGTTTCGTCAGTTGTCAATTTCACAATGGTCTGAAGCCAGAGGTATAGTAGAACTTCACTACGTATAGTTTCGCTTGGTTCCATTGGTCAGTCATAGAATCCATATATATGCCAGCTTATTAGTCATGGTTACTCTTAGGTCTTATTGATGAAAAAGATAACGATGATCAAACACCAAAGCTCCATTGGGAAGGTGCGTTCGTGTTGTTGACTATAACTTGATACTTATGGCACACTTGTACACCTAAAAGTACACAAATGTGCTTATTGGAACCTAGTGTTAGCTGCATATCAGGCTTAATGGCTTTGATAAAGCCTGTATACTGTCATTTTGAACATCACTATTTTATCACGTTGCTTATCATCCGTTATTCGTCAAGGCTGGAATTTAGACTTTAGAGTTAGGATTGTTGTTGCTGTTTGTAAAGTGTGTAGACTGGCCATTAATAAAATTACATTGTCTGGTCATGTTGGTAACTTGTACATGTGTTGTTCTGAGGTATATGGATGATCCGGTGGTGGGTTATGGCAGAGACCTAAATGCATCTGATTTTGCTGCCAGAATATTTCACTTTAGACCCTTGTGTGGTAGTTGTCTGATGGCACATGTTTATTCCGTGGGAAGGCCAGCATGAAAGATACATGGTAATTTGTGCCAGTCTTCCTAAAGGGAGTTCTGCAGTCTCCTATTCTTCTGGCACTGTGTGATCTGCGAATTATCTGATGCATCTTTGACACAATGCTGTTTTCTACTTCCAGTCCCACAGGACCAGCAAGACGAGGCCGCTCTCCACCAGCTAAACGAGATTCACCAAATCCAAGGTAACTTCATCTCAATTTTTTCGCTCTGTTCTAGACTTCGTTTAGTCCGGGGTCTCCAAACTTTCAGATTTTCTTAGGAATTTCTTCTCAGATTTGAAAAATATTAAGTCGAGGCTTTGAGCAACTTACATTTATTTGCTGTATTATTGTAATATCCATGCGAAGAACGCTCTTACAAACACGTTTCGGTTAAAGTTCTTTAAGTTTTTTAATTACTGTTTTATCATGTAATTGCATTTCACAATGTATCTTAAGCTTTCAGTTCTTCCAGGAAAAAATCTCCTATACTCGAATCTGTTGTCCTTCACATTGATCAGCTGACAAGGAATGTAAATGAAGGCCATATGAAAGAAATATTTAGTAAGTGTTCCCTGTTCTCCTGAAAGATCTAAATAGTAAATACAAGTAGCACTAATGCATAAATCTTATGTGTTCTCTGATTCATTTTATATTTAGGTTAATGTTATCTCTTACCACCTTTGAATGGCTTTCCATTAATATGAGGTCCTCTATCCTGAAAGGCTTTAGCAGCCTCAAACCTTTCATGAAGTGTCGGTATTAATGAAGTAGGGTGGTCATGGTGGTGGTGGTGGTCTGAGTTTAGAGATGGTGACCAATATACTATGAACTAGTGTTTTACTTCTATATGTCCAGAAAACCGTAGAACTAGAGTGTTTGATGCGAATCAGGTTGTCCATCTTGCTGTAGAACATAAATGTGCAAGAATTTGCAAACAACGTCACGTCTAATCTTTTTTCATCAAAGTGGTTCCTTCCTGTTGATTTAGTTCATTTCATTGATAACTATGTTGACAACATGTTTTTCTGTTAACATATAACAACTATATTTCAATCTCTATGATTCAATTTTATAAGTTTCAATTTTTATACTGCAGGTAACTTTGGGGAAATAGTTAATGTGGAGTTGACAATGGATCGTAGTGTAAGTTTGCAGATTTACTCGTACAACTATCCCCCTTCAACCTTTCATATGTGGTAGTATCTAACATGTTAAATGCGTACAGGTTAATCTTCCTCGGGGGTATGGATATGTTGAGTTCAAGACGAGAGCTGAAGCAGAGAAGGCGCTTCTTTACATGGATGGTGTATGTCTTTAGTTCATGTGTAGAGATGTGCAACTCTATGCTATAGAACTACATTAGTTCCTCTATATTTCATAATTCATTGGTTTTTAATGCAGGCCCAAATTGATGGAAGTGTCGTTAAAGCAAGATTCACTTTGCCTCAACGCCAAAAGATTTCAGCACCTCAAAAGGCTGCTTTAACTGGTCCACAAAGAGAAGCTTTAGACAAAGACGATATTGGTGCTCATGTTGAGAAGGATGGACAACAAAGGCAAAAAGATGGTAATGTAGCCTTTCATTGGAAGAATTATGT
>JAJJMA010258482.1:0-12213 GCA_023529015.1 Papaver nudicaule | reverse complement strand
GATAGGGAAGAGTGATTATTAAATTTGATAAGGACTACTTAGTAATTAGGGGTATCCTACCAAAATCTTTTTTATCAAATTGGTTCAATTTTTGTTATCATTCATTTTACAAAAAAGTGGTCATAAAAGGGACTCCTTCCCTTCGGAGCCTTCGTATCCTCCGGTCGGTCGGCCCAATAAAGTTATAAAGTGATGATACCAGTAACCTGAGTTCGAAACTTATCACCGCATAAATATTAACCTTCCGTTGTTACTAAAACTTGTTTAGGCAAGGCAATACACCTGTGCTTGAGTGAATTGAAAAGTAAAACCAGATTATCATGTTTTTGTTATACAGTTTCAACTTACAACTAACACCCACCTGGATGGAGATATGTCGACCTCTCAACATTTTACTTAAACTAATCAACTCAAATACAATACAAGTCATTTGAGTACATACAAGCTTTGTCTAAGAACTTGTCTAACCCCATACAAGTTTCTAGATAATATACATTCAGCATTAGCTGCAACAGTTAGCATTAGCTGCAAGCCTGCGACAGTTGTGGCATGAACAATCGTATTTATTCCTGAGGAGAAAGTTGTGTAATCGTAACAGTTTTTTTTTTTTTGAAGTGTAAAGGTTGAAATTTTATTAGAAAGAAAAACCATGATGTTTACAACCCCATTAATTCAGGGCACCCTTTACAATATTATTCTCTCAAAGCCACCTTCAAGACAAACCTTAAAGGGGCAACAGACCAAAATTGTATAAAAATGAACTCAAAACTGATCTTAGTTAACCACTGCTTTCCAATTAAGTATAAGATCCCCAAATGTGTATCCTCTGAACCATTTTGGTTCAATGCCCCATATATACAATGTACTATTCACTTCATCTATAAGAGTTTTCACTTCTCTACCTTTTTTCCCAGCCATAACAATCCTATTTCTTCCAATCCATACCACCCAACTGACAACAAAGAATATTGAAGGCCAAAGTTTTCTTCCTGTTTTCTTCACACTTCTAAACTTCCTTGCAACCAGCTCTTTTTCCACTGTCTCATTCATGACCCATTTAAGCTTGAAAGAAGCCATAAAGTATCCCCAAATCTTGGTTACAGTAGAACAGTGTAATAATAAATGATCTGTTGTTTCATCCTCTGATCTACACAAACTACATTGCTTGTTCACAATATTACAACCCCTCATGTTAAGATTATCAATAGTAGGAATTGCCTTGTGAACAACAGACCATATAAAAAATTGAACCTTTGGAGGGACATTACTGATCCAAATGCTCTTGTAAGGAAATGCTCTATCAGATATTTCTCTATTTTCCTCAGCAAAGATCCAATCAAAGCAAGATTTTATAGTAAATGGCTTACCTGTTTTGCATGTGATTGAGTCCCTTTCCATAGAAAGAGTTGGTGGATCTCCCAAGAAATTGATTAATTCTGCAATTTGCAACAATTCAGCAGCACCTGGACATGAGGAAAATTTGAAGTCCCATCTCCCTTGTAGTATTACTTCATGAATTGTGGCTTGTTTATGCATTGCTTTCTTATAAGCTCTTGGATATTTGTCCTTCAATTTAACACCATCCTTCCATATATCCAGCCAGAACTTCACAGTGGTTCCATTGCCTATATTAGTGGTTGTAAACCTTCCATGATGCCTTTCTCTTTTTGAATCACCATCCAAGGACTTCTTCTCATTGTTTGATTACTATCTTGCAGCCAAAAATCTTCATCATTACCTTCCATCTTCTGTTGTATCACCCTTCTCCAAAGAGATAACTTCTCATTGTTATACCTCCATGACCACTTAGCCATAAGCACTCTATTGATCATTTTCAGTTCTCTCAGAGCTAGACCACCAAACTCTTTGGGCTTGCACATCTTCTCCCATGATACCCAGTTAATCTTCTTCTTCTTCTTAGTTGAACCCCATAAAAATATCCTCATAATGGATGTAAGTTTTTCTTCAACCCCCACTGGCATCTTGAAGATTGACATGTAATAAACTGGCAGAGATAGAATTGTAGACTTTATGAGTACCAATCTTCCAGCCTTGGACAACTGTCTTCTTCTCCACAAAGCTAACTTGTTCTGAAATTTCTCTACAATTGAATCCCAAATCTCAACTGCATTGCATTTAGCACCAATTGGCATCCCTAGATACTTAATAGGAAGCTTCTCAATCTGACAGCCAAGTATATGAGCCAAATCCTTAATCTTATGATCATCCCCTATGCTAACAATTGAAGATTTATTCACATTTATTCTCAAACCAGTTATTGCTTCAAAGGTTTGTAGTACCAGAATTAGGTTCTCCATCTCTTCCTCTTTGGCATCTAAAAATACCAATGTATCATCTGCAAATTGTAGATGAGTAATGGTGATGTTATCCTTGATGCTGAACCCTGAAAACATTTGTAACTCCACATCTCTATTCATGAGCTTTGTAAATATTTCAGCAACCAGAATAAATAAGAGAGGTGAAAGTGAGTCACCCTGCCTCACTCCTTTTTGTGGCTTGAATCTATTTGTGGAACTTCCATTCACCAATAATGAGTGATGTGCAGATGATACACACCATGAGATCCACCTTCTCCACTTTAAGCCAAAACCAGAAGCAACAAGTACATGATCAATTGTTTGCCAGCTTATATTATCAAAAGCTTTTTGTACATCTAGTTTGCATAAGATACCAGCCTTCCCTGATTTGAATCTTTCATCAATGAGCTCTCCTGCAACCAAGATACCATCCAATATTTGTTTTCCTTGAATATATGCACCTTGATTATCAGATATCAGTTTATATGCAACCTTCTTCAATCTGACGGACAACAATTTTGAGATGATTTTATAAATGCTGCTTACTAGGCTAATTGGCCTAAAATCTTTGGGTGTGGCAGCTTCCTCCTTCTTAGGGATCAGACTTATGAATGAACAATTCACTCTCCAATCCAACTTCTCAAATTCATGGAATTCCTTTATCACAGCCATAACATCTCCTTTAATTATCCCCCATGTTGCTTTGTAAAATTCCATTGGGTACCCATCAGGGCCTGGACTTTTATTATTCTTGAATCCCTTAATAGTGCTCCAAACTTCCTCTTCATCAATTTCTCTTTCTAGCAAGTCCTTCTCCTCTTCTGATATTTTTTGAAACATGTTTGCATCCAACTGAGGTCTAAAGTCATGTTTCTCCTTAAACAGTTCAGAGTAGAAACCCAAAAATTCCTGTCTTATCTCATCTTGATCAAAAGAGTCCACGTTATTTATGACCAACTTATGAACTGTATTCCTTTTTCTTCTACCATTAGCCAAAGAGTGGAAGTACCTTGTGTTGCCATCCCCTTCTGCATTAGCCCTAGATAGTAGCTTCCTTTGTTCATTAATGCTTATAGTCTTCAATCTAGCCTTTAGCTCTGCTCTGTCATTGTAATCTTCTTGCTTCAGTGAACCCTTTTCCTCCAAAGCATTCAAAACATCAATCTTAACAACTATTTATGTCTTTTCAGCAAACACTTTACCAAAAGTATCTTTGGCCCATTTCTTCAAGAAGAATTTTAGATTTTGTAGTTTCTTGGATAAAACGTAAGATGTCGATCCTTCATACTTCATTACTTCCCACCATAATTTCATATTGTCTTGAAAAGTAGGGTGAGTAATCCAGAAAGCTTCAAATCTGTATGGAGGGTTTAGCCTAACTATATCTTTAGTGCCTAACCAAATTGGTGAATGGTCAGACACAGTTCTAGTTAATACTAATTGTACCACCTTTGGAAATTGGGCTTCAAAAGCAGGTGATATCAAGAACCTATCAAGTCTGCATAAAAGAGGGTTCCTCTTCATACTAGACCAAGTGAATAACCCCCCATTTAAAGGCAGATCAATCAAGTCCTGATTTAACATAAATTCATTGAATAGTGCTCTTCCTCTTCTTGAACCTCCAGCTTTGTTCCTCTCCCAATGCCTTCTTGTTGCATTAAAATCTCCGGCAATACACCATGCATCAGTAACCCATCCAGACAAATCATCTAACTCTTCCCAAAATTCAAATTTGGGTTTGTACTTACATGGTGAGTATACGTTGGTGATGCACCATATGAATCCATCATTCTTACATTTCATTTTCTGAGACAAAGTGTTTGGACCAAAAACCTCGTCCAAACACTCTAATGTATCATCATCCCATATCGTAATCAGCCCTCCAGACAAACCTTGTGATGGTATATACCTCCATTGATTGTTAGTACTCCCCCATAAATGATTAATCAGCCAATTATTCACTTTCATCATTTTAGATTCTTGAATAAGTACACAACTAGGCTTCATCTTCCTAATTAAGTCTCTCAATGCATCAATCTTCTCCATTGAGTTTAACCCTCTAATATTCCATGAGCATATCTTAAGATCCATTTATATTACTACAACACCCCACTTCACTACTTCTGATTTCCCCATCTTCTAATTGCATGACTACACTATTCTTCTTACTCTCTTCTTCACCATTATATCTTGATATAATATCAGCAAACACATCTCGAACTTTGTTTTCATTATCACCAAATTTAGCCCCTAAATTGGAGCTAGCATCCATAAGTAGATTCACTGAGTTCTCAACATTCTCTGCGTAAACTGTCTTAATCACCTGTTGTTGAGTTTCCGGAACATAAGTATATGGTGTTTTATCTTCCAATGGGACCAAATCTAAATTAGGGCTATTACTTTCCCCCAATTTTACTAAATCCCGATTCCTGAACCAGTTTGAAAATAACTGTTTAACCGTTTTATCTGTCTTGTTACATTTCCCTGGTACTATTTTTCCGCCCCCCTCTCTACTACTGTTTCCACCCATATTCTCTGAATGCGTTTCAGACTTTTCAGAGGCGTCAGACTTATCTTTAATTTGAAATTCAAAATTTTGTTTACCTTTACCTTTATCAATAAAGTGATTTAGGATCTTAGTATATTCCTTTCCAGATACTTTCTTCCCTGGACAATGTCGGAAGTCCCATTCAATAGCCAGAAAATACCGATGACCGTCAATACGGATATCCACCGCCGCCGAAATTTGAAGCAGTTCTCCTTTAACACCGATTCTACAGCAATTCGGATTCTTCAAAGTTGTTTCTTTATCGATTTCAACCATGCCCCCCATCCTTTTCCCAATTTCTGAGAAATTTTCTCTAGTCCAAAGATGAATCGGTAAACCATGAATTTTGACCCATTTAATCACGTTTTCAGCTTTAGAAACATCAATTTTTTCATCAGGACACGACCATCTAGAGATCTTAATGGTGGAATCCGCAACACTCCAAACCTTGGGCTCATAAACAGAAAACCATTCATCATCATTTTGTGGAAAAACCATAGCTGAAACCTCATCTATTTTTGTGATTTTTAGAAACCGGTTCCAACTCAGTTTTGTGGCTATGAGTTTAGCCGTTTGATTCCAAGAAATTTTTCCAATCTTATGACATAAGAACGCTCTCGTCATCCTCTCCTTCATACCTCCTTCTTTGAAATCAGGATGCGTTGGAAAATCTTCTTTAAAAGGGACCCTTTGAGCTTCAAATCCTCCATGACTAGTCGCTTTCATCACCAATTTATTTAACTTTTCCACAAAAGAGTACCATCCATAACTTTCGTCACCTCTAGGCACAATTATTACCCTGTTCTTGCCTTTACTAGAATCTGTCCTAGTGATTTTGATAAAATCACCATGATTGTTGGACAATTTTTGTACTAAAAACGAGAATATACCATCCCTCTGAGACCATTTATTACCTTTAAAATCCGGTACCTTCACAATCTTCTCAAGCAATTTATACAACCATTCACCAATATTTTTAGACATTAATATGAAGAAAGAAGAGCCTCCTCGACCTTTTTCCTCAATCTTAAAACCCTCAAGTTTCCCTAATTGAATCTCTGAGAACTCAAAAGTTTTCCACTCAATTTGTGTAACCATCTTCTGTGAATCAAAGACAGACACTCTATTGCGAACCTCCTCCCTGAATTTGATAAATTTATTTGCTGCACCAACCAGTTTCCTGGCCGATTCACTCATGGTGAAGACTCAGTCCTTACCGATTTAACAGAGCCTCTCTCTCTCTCCTCCTTTTCTTATACTAGTATTAGATTAGAAACTAGCAACAGGCCTTAATCGTAGCAGAATAAGAAAAAGAATATATAGATACTAGTAAAAACTTGTTCAGTTTTAATGTTTTAAAAATTTCTCTCATGATTATTGTTCTACGAAGCACTACCATTAAGAGTGTATCAAACACTAATCCGGGTTCCCTA
Source organism: Papaver nudicaule (assembly GCA_023529015.1). Taxonomy (NCBI): domain Eukaryota; kingdom Viridiplantae; phylum Streptophyta; class Magnoliopsida; order Ranunculales; family Papaveraceae; genus Papaver; species Papaver nudicaule. The sequence goes on along the minus strand of JAJJMA010258482.1, from coordinate 5,914 downwards.
TGCAATACTTAATTATTTGTTAATGATGATGCCTAGGATTATATGGACACTGTGCTCAGCATTAACCCAAACAAAACCCACATCATAATCCAACCAAATAGATTTGTACTCATAATCCAAAGCATTCAAAAAGTTACCTTTTTTTATTAATAAAACTCTATTCAATTTGGACCTTGGATGACGCCTATTTATGCTGATCCGGTGATTCCTCATACATTTCATTACTTAAACAGAAGTGCTCATCTGAAATTATTTACGTTTTCAATGGGAAGTAGAAGTAATCAGCCCCGTAGTCTTTAGCGATGAAAGTTTCACCAATGAATCCATTTGCCATCTGTTTTTAGTTTTTAATTAAGACTTAAAAAGAGAACAACACACATTTTTAACCATGTACAGTCATACTAGTAAAAAGGCAGACCCGAAGGTGGTCCGATTAATGAAGGCACGCCTTGAACAAATAGATCAAGCTGACGCGATGATTTCAAGTATGTAGATTGCAAATACTTGGGGCAACCAGTGTGCCGTGTTATCAAATTCTCAACCGCTTGCTGCCAAAGAGAAATGCAACTTAAGATTAAAAATCACCATCACGACCAACTATATCAGTTGATGCCTTATGTGGATGTAGGCAACAGTGACGAAGGTATTGACCAATTATGTTATGTTGTTTTCTTTCACTAAATAGGATTAGAAAATATTTATCAAATTTGTTATTATTCATACTCCTCCGTCCCTTTAAAATAGGCGGAAAAATTAAAATCTCGTTGATTAAGAAATTTTATGGTTATCATACATATCCATATACTTTCCTGTTTTTACCCTTGTCCTATTAGCAATACAATTTCCCATACAACATAAATATGGGTATACTTGTCAAAAAGTATCTTGAAATTAGATATCCGCCTATTTAGTGGGACAAGAAAATTTCAATTTTCCGCCTATTTTAGAGGGAAGGAGGGAGTAGTAATCATCGTCGGTTTTAATTATTGGTTGTTAGTTTAAAGACAAAAAATGTCTAGGATAGATAGCTAAAGTTCTAACTTCTATGGCAATGTATCTATATTCATAGATATCATCAGGATATATTGTATTGATAAACAACAATGCGCGGTGCCTATCCAAAAGGATTCATGACTGATTTTGTCCCTACGCGTTCTTCTTTTTACCCCATGGAATTTAAGCCCATCCAATGAAGTCAGTAATGGGATAACTGAAATATGGTAAAAATACCTAAATGCCCCATAATAACTTATAATTAAAATCCAAAATTTAAAGAAGTATTTCTTATTGATAGAAGTTCTGTCTATTACATGGTATAAGTCCTTTATATACATGTATGGAGAGAACCCTATATTACTATTTGGGCCGCACATACATGGGCCGTAAGCCCTATAACACTCCCCTTTGTGCGGTTCAATAGTAGAACTCAAATGTATTGCTTCACTAAAAACTTTGAACAAGGAAAAACCCGGTGGGACAAAACCTTGAAAAGAGAAAGAGTACAACGTCTCGAGTCTTGGTAAGCTTTTCAGCTGAGTTGGTCGGTGACTTCTTGTAGCTTCAAAAGTAGTTCTTCAAATGTAGCTCTCTCATCAATGACCACAGTGTCTAAGTCAGTTGCCTCATTAAAACCTTGTCAGGAAAACCCAAAGGGACAAAGCCTGAGCTAAGGAAAAAGAGTACAATGTTAAGAATACTTAGAACAGAGTTGAACCCGCATATGTTGCCTCGTTAAAACCTTGACAAGGAAAACCCAGTGGGATAAAACCTTGGTGAAGGGAAAAGAGTACAACGTGATTAGTCCAGAAGTACGCCTTTGCTGATGTTGATGCTGATGTTGATGCTGAAAAACACTCTCGTTTCTGGTTGGAAGTTGTTTCGCTTGACATACTATCGTGATCCTTTCTGATTCCGATGCAGTTCAGTAATATCAATTTAATCTTCAAGTCTTCAGCATTCAGCATATACGCCAAGTGTAGTTGTTGTTGTTGTCTCGTTAAAAACCTTGTCGAGTAACAAAACCCTGTGGGAAAAAACAAATCTCGATCGAAGGGAAAAAGAGTACAACACAAGTTCACATTTCGAATCAAAATATGTCGACATCATATCCTTGGATCCTCCCCCTGATGTCGGCATTTCCCTCTGATTTCATTCTGGGTAGTCTCTAGACAGTTTCATTAGTCATGAGCTTTTCGAAAGTGAATATAGGTGATGACTTACAAGTCTACCATGTCTCCCCCTAATTACTTTCAGTGAAGAAGAGATTATTGTTCCTTCATAATCAACAAATTTTCGTTTGCACTTCTGGTATTGCAGTTGTCTCATTAAAAACCTTGCTGGGTAACAAAACCCTGTGGGAAAAAGTAACCACAGTCAAGGGAAAAAGAGTACAACGTACCACTAGATGCTCCCCCTGATGCTGGAAAATTTCTCTAGTCCAATACATTCATGGGAGTTTGAACAACTTCTTTAGTCCAATATAGGCAGACACTTCCTTTAGTCCTTCGCAGTCAGACAAGTTCTTTAGATCTCTGCAGTTTTGCAATCATGGGAGTCGGACAATTCCGTTAGTCCTATACTTTTCACATGTAATCATGGGAATACAATTTGCAAGTTCATTAGAAAACTCTACTTGCGTCTTCATAGGGATAAGAACAAACCCATGTCAATGGTTCCTTTTAGGTATCTAGAGATATTCTTGATACCATTCCAATGACGTTGCGTTGGCGCTGAGCTACATTTAGCTAATAAGTTCACTGAGAACAAGATATCTGGTCGAGTACATTGTGTTAAGTACAATAATGCGCTTATTGACTTACGTAGGGATATTCGTCTCCCAAAACATCTACGTCACCTTCCTATGGACGAGATTGATCTTTACGTACATCTAAAGTTCGACCAATCATGGGAGTGCTAGCCAGGTGCGCTTGTCCATATTTAAATTGCCTGAATATCTCATGGACATATGCTGACTGGTGGAGTAATATTCCACAAGCTCGATGTTCTAGTTCAAGTTCTAGACACATCCGAGTTTTCCCAAGATCTTTCATCTCAATTTCGGATTTCAAATAGTTTGCGGTTTCTCTTACTTCGTCAAAAGTACCTACTATGTTCATATCGTCGACATAGACAACTATAATTGCAAATCCGGAACTTGTTTCATTTCAAAACACGCAAGGGAACAATTTATTATTTCTATATCCCTTCCCAATCAAATGATCACTTAGACGGGTATACCACATCCGTCCGGATTATTTCAATCCGTAAAGTGAGCGTTTCAACTTAATTACAAACGCACTCCATGGTTTAGAGTTACTTGATTTTGGGTAATGGAAGGCCATCTGGCACTTTCATGAATATCTCTGTATCAAGATCCCCATAGAGATATTATGTAACCACTTCCATAAGTTGCATTTCAAATCCTTCTGAAACTGCCAAGCTAATATAATTAGCAAAACATCATGATGTTTGCTACAAGACAATAAGCGATCCAGGGGTTTGTGAGAAACCTCGCGCCACAAGGTGAGTCATTATACTTTAAGACTTCATTATTCTCACTACGCTTTGTGACAAATAACCATTTATGTCCCACAGGCTTTGCACTTGGTCGGTTAGCACTACCGCACCAAATACCTGTATATTTGTCAGAGAACTAAGTTCTTCCTGGATTGCGTAGGCCAAATATGCTCTCTGTTTGAATCTAAACAATATAGAGCATGGTTCGATCTCATCGTTCTCTACTTCTGGAGCAACTGAATTATATCATCACTATGCACGCATGATCCTTTCATTGACTCATGTGCATTCTCATAATCCATTAGGATTTCATTGCTCTCTAGAATCATTTAAAAGTTCGGAGCGTCCTCCAGTTTGATTCATGGACATGTTCAGAGACAATTCTATGAGATGATCTCGGATGATATAAATAATTATATTGTGCCTTACTCACCTACTTCCTGTCTAGGTGAGTATCTATCGAACCTGGTGGTCTCTCCAACTTCCTTTATGGAGCCACGGCCTCAACCATACTTCCACAGAGTATAGTTGCAACACCTTAGTTTATGGTGTGTATCCTTATTTAAGGATATTTAACCTTGCAGGCACGCTTGCAGTTGGTATATTTGATCTCGTCACTTTAGCGATACCAGTGTGCATTCTGGATATCGAAAATCGTTTTTCACATCACATTTACATTGCGAAGTGCGGGGATCAATATGAGACAAAGTGGGAAACACACCACGACAATTCCTGTCGTTCCCTTAGGAAATACTTTTCCTTACCTCCCCCTAACGACGGGAAGGTTGTCTCATCAAGTGACTATCCGTAAATCTAGCGGTAAAGAGATCGCCTGTCAAAGGTTCTTCGTAGCGGATATTTGTTGGGGATTCGTATCCAACATAAATACTTAATTGTCTATGTGGACCCACCTTAGTACGTTGTGGAGGCGTAATTGGCACGTGTACGGCACAACCAAAAATGCGTAAATGTAAATCAGGCTTATATCCAGTTACCAACTGGTACGCAGATTATGGTTGGCTATGAGTGGGTCTAAAGAGAATAAGTCAAGCTGCATGCAATATGGTGTAACCCCAAGCAGTAATAGGCAGGTTTGAACGCATAACCAGTGTCTTAGCTATCATCTGTAACCTTTTGATGTTTGCTTCTGCGAGACCAATTCGAGAGTGTATATGGGGTACATAAAGCTCTATGTCAATTCCTTTAGACATACAAAAAAATCATCAATTCCTTTAGATGTAGATTCTCCAGCATTATTAAGTCCAATAAACTTGATTATATGATCAGGGTGGTGAGCCCTTAGACATATCACTTGTGCTGGGAGCTTTGCAAAAGCAGCATTTATTGTGGACAACAATGCAAGTGTGACCAACGGGTCGAAGCATCATCCAGAACCATAAAATACTTGTATGGTCCGCATTCTGGATGTAAAAGTCCACAAATATCACCTTGTATCCTTCGTGAAAATGGATTTTTTTTTTCTTTGGTATCTTTAGCATAGGATGGTCTCGATTCTGTCTTTGCTAAAGAAGAACAAGCTTTGCATTACAAGTGATGTGCCTTCGCTAAGGCCAACGAAGAAAATGGGATAAATGGTATGCTTCAGTTACTTTGGAAAGCAAATTGCTACTCTTCGTCGTAACAATCTTTTGTCCCATTTCTTTCTCACTCGAAAGAATGATGTCGGTGTGAGTTCTTTAAAACACAGATCATCAAATGTCTACCTGGACACCCTAGTCGGTAGTGCCAAAGCTTGTATAAGTCACTGACCAATAGTTCGTCGTTGGAAACAATATAGGATTCAATGATCCTAATAGTGGTGATGTACAATCCACTAGAGTGACTCAATAGTTTCTCTAAGATGCGCTTCCTTCCGCATTCACTAGAAGTAACATAAAGTTCCATTTTCATAGCGAATATCCTTAAAACTCACAAGGTGTGGTTAGCTCTAAGTGCTCATAGGGTTTCTTTGACTTTAAACCCTGTGTCGCAGGCGACAAGATTTGAGCAATACTTCGCCCAATTATTACTTTCGATGATCCAATCATCGTAGTCACATAAAGAAGTAAAATCAACAAACAATTGTCCATTTCTTAGGATAGTGCGGGTGGTTCCACTATCGAATAGACGTTTGATCTCTCCTTAAGACATTCTTTTAAGTACATCACGCGGGAATGTCATATATAGATGAACAGTATATCTCAGGTACTTTTGAGAATTTTTGTTCCAATAGAATGACGTCCTTTACATTATAATACACGTGTTAAACAACAGATTATCGTAAACAAAGTAAAATTCTATAACACGTAATAGAAAGATAAATACTTACAAATAATCCATAATTCTAACGTCAAGAAGGTACGTAAGAAGACTTATAAAGTACTTTAAAGCATCTAAC
>JAJJMA010258472.1:0-18051 GCA_023529015.1 Papaver nudicaule | reverse complement strand
ATTTCCCTCCCCTTTTCAAATTCAAGCAGTAGAATCAAAAACATAGATAACAGGTGGAAATGGGGGACCTCATAGTATCAATTCTCAACCAACCAAACCCTAACTATAAATCAACTACTATGAGGAGGACCCCAAATACTTTTCAAATCCTTTCATTTTCATTCCTTCCCAAGCCTTTTGAATAATTAAATTTCTTATGTACAAAATGAACCCAATTCTGAAGCAAGCAAAGTATATTCCCTCCCTACACAAATAGTCCTAATTCTTAACTTTTTAACATCATCCTCCTATTACTGTGTATGTTCCTTCTTTTGTTGTGTTCATCTTCTTTTTTCTCTTGTTTACTGTCTTCTACGGTTCTACCCCCCCTCTTAAGCTCTATGAATAATAGAACTCAGACTGGAGACATGCCTTCTAACTAAACTTCCCAGTGATAATAGTACTGCGGCACCCATGGACGAATCATCCCTTGTAACCTTTGGAATAGAACATGGTGGATCTTTAACAATTAGATCGTCTAAGCCGATTCTCTGGCGGACTTCTTCGATTGTTTTAGAAGAAACTTGATTACCGGATGAATCTGTCACGTAAAAGGTATTAAAAGCCATGTCATCTTTGGTTGAGATTTCTGCTCTTGCGACATTTAATCCGTTCTCGCGGAACGTTCGTGTAACATCGGAGAGTAGGCCTGGTCGATCTGCCGTGCACAACTCTAGCCTTACACCCTGTTGACATCAAACAATATCATTATAACTTGATCCACAATTGTAGTTTTATTTTTTACAGAAATGAAAATGATTAGATGACAAGGACTATTAAATTACCTCAGATGCTCTTCTCTCAATGGAAGCTACTAAACACTGAATGACTCTTTGTCTCTCAGCTTCTGAACTAATAGGGGTTCCATCAGTATGCCTAATATAAAACTCCTGCAATTACAAACAGTAACAAAATTAACCAACTGCCACTAAAATTTGAATCAACAAATTATTACCAAAGAACTTGAATTATGAATTTACCTGTTGAGCTTGGTTTCCTGTTGTATCAATTGTGCCGTGGAAAACAACATACTGCATATCAGTCAACGTGCAGACGATGTCGAAGAAGAGTTTAGGCCTATCTTTGCACATAACATTCACAATAGAATAACCCCTTTCAGCCCAATTCTGAACTGTGACAACAGGCGAATCATCATCAGGTTTCTTTTCATAATCACGGTCGGCGAACATCATTTGGTGTAGCCTTCTTTCAGTATGAGTAACGGCAATAGATGAAACCGTGGTCTTAGCACTTCGAATATCATTATCCCCTTTCAAAACATTCCTCAACCGACCTTCAATCTTACTAATCTTCAATGAATCTTCAATTGGACAACCAGAATCAATATCTTTCACATAGATCAACGATGCAATTCTTCCGTTATGTGTCCAGACCTTCGATTCAACAACATTACATTGAAGATCAGACAGAACAGCGAAAACTTCTGAGAGTAAACCTAATCGATCAGTCCCTGTTAATTCCAACACTGTCAATCCATTCAACTCGTTGGATTTCACCGAGTTGTTATTACTCGTGTCGAATGACTGCTCAATGTAACTGATCACGCTTTCATCAGTGAGTTTGTTTCCGTTTTGATCCGTCACATGAAAAACTGAAACAAGAAACAGAACAGAACATACATTTAATGGTGGTGTCTAAAAAACGCTTAAGGCGGTTTGAGAAAGAAACAGAGAGGGGGGTTTGTGCTTACCATCCATGAACCATCTTCCATCTGAAGAGATGTATGCTTTCTTGATTGAGAGGTTTAAATCAGTAAGAATTTGAACGGCTTCTAGCAAGATTCCATCCTTTTGTGCACTGTCAATCTGGAATTTTTACACAAACAATTACTTGATTAGTTAATTGAAAACCAGATTTTAGGGATTTGGAAATCTTGAAATGTGAGGGTGTGTAATGAAAGTTACCTTTACTAGTGTTGAAGAACCACAGACGGCATTGTCAATTTCAACTCTGTAAAAAAGGAAAATCAAAGAGAAAAGAATTAGGAAAGTTTGAAGAAGTCCAAATTAGACCTTCTGGAAAGACATTGAAGGGGACTATAAATATATTGAAAGATCAAATCAAACTTCAGAGATTGGAAGAGTCAGGGTAATATTGACTTGAACAAGGAAAACCAAAAAGAAAAGAAAATACTGAAAATTATTCAAACCCAAAGTAAAGAAAAAAATCTCTGAATTTTTGTATTTTTGTTAAGAAAATTTCAGAAACAGACATATGGGTTGAAAAATCTCCAAAAATCTTGAAAATAACAGAAACTACCAAAATTAAAACCCACTTCAGAAATTATCCAAAAAAAAAAAAAAACAGAAATTATCCAGAACATGAAAATCTTTGAGACAAAGAAGAAGAAGAGTAGGGAAGAGAAGACAAACCTTGGTGTGTTCATTCTAATGACAAGTTTCTCATACTCATTCAGACAACCAGACCACTCCATCTTCTTTCTCTGTTTCCTTAAAAACTCCTTGAGAAATTCTTCAAACTTTAAACACAGAAATTTGGACGAGATAAACAAAGATAAATAATCTGTAACTTCTCCTTAAAATAACTCAATAATGCAAGTTAATGAATGTTCTTCACAAAACCCTTTGCTTCGTTCTTGTCTAAATCGCCATTAACAACCAACACCTTAAAGGAAATCCTCTTCTTGTTCTTGTTGTTTTCTCTTCTTTTTTTTTCTCTCTGGCTCTGGTTTTTTAGTAAGTGGGAAATACAAAAGGCTGTTTCGTTATTTATACCAATATCCCATCTTTAATTTAGAAATCTCATTTTTTATATTATTATTTTATTACCGTATAACGCGAATTTCGCTATTTTTTATACGGTTTCCATTTTTAAGACCGAGTTACTGATTCAAATCGGTGTAGGGTTTTGACAGCTACGTGTCTTTTGTTGAGACCGCATTCTATTGTCCACATCATGTGCCAGGTCGACTGTTGCTTTGCTTGGATTCGAATTTATAGTTGTAGTAGTTGGACAGCAGTTCCATTTTGAATCTACCGGAGTCAGCACCTATGTTGCTGCTGAGATGTAATTGACGGGACCTTTTAAAACCGGTTTGTAAAGAAAAGATCGTCTCAATTCAGAAACAACGAGTAAATAAGTGGAGTTAGCAGGATGGTTTATCAATTTTTCTGATTTGGGAGTAAAATCAAGCCCAATTTTGCGAGCATTCTATAATAAGTTAATATGTGTTTATGTAACATCTCAACTTCCTTTTTGTATTTATGTAGCAAGCGAAAAAATTCTTAACATGCAAAGGAGTGAGTGTAGTAACTGCAATATTTATGGGAGTATTAATTTGACAATTTTTTACAAGGATGTATGCAAAATTACATTTAAAAACTAATATCATTGTAGTACGGTGGAAAACTGGATAACAATATCATTGATGGTAGTTCAAAACTGGTCAGCTTACCGATCAAAAGAGAAAAAAATTGCATTCGCAGAAAGTTGGCCGAAAAACATTAGCGTAAGCAAAGTTTTGGACAATATGGACAGATTAAACGATAGTTATTGTGGTAACATGTGGCCTCATATGATGTGCCGCCAACCATATCATACGTCTTAAAGATTAATATTTGTGCCATTTGGTTTTGCCGACCGACCCTTGGACTGATACATGGAGCAGGCGTCAGCCGCGTCACACCGTTACTGTCGGCCTTTTACCTCTTGGCATTTCCTTTATTACATCGTTACGGCCGGTCCTTGGTTTACACTGTGTTTTCTTTTCTTTTTGTGTGCAATTTATTGCGGAAGCTGCTCAGCAAAAACTGGTGGTGGTATTAACTGCTTGGAATTTGAAGTTTCGTTTGTCAATTCAAAAATAGAATATATGCTGTAATTGGGATAGACAGAGTGGAGTTGCGATGCCCTCAAGGATTTCTACTATTAGAAATAGATCCATTGACCTTTGACTATAATTCCGAATGGACCACATGGGGTGCATTGATAGAGTGACTAAATTAGTAGATGCATCACAGGGGCATGGTCTAGTACTAGGTTGATGGCTATTGACGTAGTTCTGTGGGAAGATTGGTTTGGACAGGTAAATTGTTAAGATTGATTTGTAGCTATTGCAGTGACTCTAGTCTAGTATATGGTCTGGCTTTTTCATTATAGTCTGGTTTAAGCCAAACCAAAATTCGGTAATTTAATAGCATGGTCGGTTATATGCTTAGAAAAACTAGTTTTTTTGCCTCTATAATATGATTCCCCACGGCATATTCGATTACCGCTAAATAATATTAGCGGCTCAAATTTACTACTCTCAAACCTACTATGTATATTTTAAATAACCCTCTAAATCTCAAACCTACTAATTAGGTATATTTTAATTACCCTTCTAAAAAAGATATTTATATCTTTATCTTTTGGTTTTCTTAATTCGAAAATGAATTTGGTGCTGGCAAATTTCGAATTTAAGTCATTGATATTATTATCGAATAACTTTATCTTGATTATTAGCATATTACTGTATTTTATCGATGAATCTGCAAAGGAATGAGAGTTGTTTGTAGTGGAAAGTGGTAACCAACCAAAACTTGCAACTTCTGTGAATATGGGTAACCCTGAAAAGCACATCAGAACTGTAGTTTATCATACTATAATGGAAGGTGATGCTAAGATTTGTTCTTTGGAGCAAATCTGAGCAAATCAGTTCAGTTTATATTTTCTATTTGTTGTCTTTTCCCTCCACAAGGTTTCATTATGATTTAGTAGCTAGATCATGTTTTTGTTCGGATTTTAATTTTAAGGTTTTCTTGTTGGTTCCATTATTTTCATACTTACGTTTTGTGATTCCTCTTTAATGGTGATTTGAGGTAGATGGAGGATTCAACTAAAGAGAAGTGCAAACTCAGCTGTTATTACTCAATTCAACAACATGATCCAGCTACTAGGAAATCCCCCAACTCGCAGTGATTCTACAGATTCAGTGGCTTTCCTGACATCAACATCTTATACTGCAAAAGAAGGTTATCATAACATCATGAAGCAGATGCATCCTAATCCTCCAGATTTTGACTATATATGGAAGAAGAATGTGCCTCAAAAAGCTCTGGTGTTGGTATGGCTAGCCTGTCAGAATTCAATACCCACTGTTGATAATCTCCTAAAGAGAGGATATGACATACCAAACACAAACTGCTGCCTCTGCAATGCAACTAATGAGACTGTGGATCATATACTACTCAACTGTGCCTTCTCTAAGAGGATTTGGACTTCTCAGTAACTCTTGACCCACTTTGGAGCAATAGAGCCACACTGACTGACCAATTTAAGGAATGGCAGGATATCAGAGGAAAATCTCTTAACAGGAAAGTCTGGAGAATACTTCCATATGCAATAACATGGTCAGTTTGGAGTGAAAGAAGTAGAAGGGTAATGAGCAAAAAGAATGGAGGAGATCATGATGAGGTAGTATTGGAGATTAAGAGAAGAATCTTTCAATGGGATCTCTTCTAAATTGGTTCAATCAAATAGTAGCTTTTAGAGATCTCCTGAATAACTGGGATTCAGTTTTTGTTGGAAACTGATTGTATATTGACAGTTATTCTGTTTGGATTGGGCTGACCTATGGGCATGGTTTGTAACAAAAAAAATTCTTATCAATAAAAACTTAACCTTTTACATAAAAACAAAATGGTAATTTGAGGTATGGGTCATCTTCTGATCATCGTTTACTTCAAGATTGGTGTTCAACATTTTTTGCAATTACAGGATCTAAGACGACTTTTCCGGGGAGGTCATAATTTTTCGACTGGTGAAGATGCAGATCAAACATCTTCTCACAATCCTTCTTCAAATTAAAATTAAAAACGTTATTAGGGTTGAGGATCAAGCTTCCATATCCAAGTTCTCCAGTGTGTAAGTGGGTTTTACAACTATTGCCACCACAATAACTAATATACTGGTAACTCGAGATTCTATTACTTGAGATTTGTGTTATCGGAGATTCGTCACTTTGTCCCGTATGAAATTTGTTTATCATTACATTTGTTATGTTACTTGCTTGTTCTTCTGTTACTGTCTGTGGTTGTAGCCTCGGGGTGTATCCCATTTTTATTATCAGAAAAAATGTCACAACATCATTTTATTGCTTAAATGCCTTAATTGTTACGGACTGCAAGTAGGTAAAATATCATATTATTTTACTTCATGCTAATCTGTTAAATATTTTTCGATGCCAAGATGAGCTAATTTGAGAGTTCACTCTCTAGCCTTTTGAACTCCAGCAATCACGCATCTTTGTTTTGGATTAAGCCATGTGTATAGTTTTCTAGCCTACTAGTTGGGAAGTCTTAATTAACGTATTGCAGGCCAATTTTGGTACAACATTTTCCCCATAATGTAGAGATAGGAGAAGTTGTTGTCTACACCTTGGGCAAATGTGTGCCTCTGTGTAGACATAGACCTTATCTATAAAACTCCCGTGGTTATTGAGTAGCCGCCTAGTCCGGTTACTCTGTAACCACCTAGTTTTTGAGCCGCTACTTAATAGACGTTGACATTGTTTTTTGTTTGGACTTTTTATATACGGTTGTGTAGAGGTATTGGGAATTCAATCTTTTTTTAGTTGTGTCCCTTCTCTATGTTCTATGTAATTCAATCGCTAAATACTGCAGCAGTTTCCATGCATCATGTAGATCAGCATCTGAATCTCATTAATTTGTTCATGTTCTTGTGTTCGAATTATGATTTGTTTTCGAATGAACACCTTAATGCTCACAAACTACTTTAAAGTTAGCATAAACAGCACCAACAACATCCCTAGTCTTCGGATGAACATTGTAAGCTTTCAGAGGGACACCTTAGGTTTCTTATGATCGATAAGAGTCAGATTTGGTTTATTCACGAGTAGAGTTCTTAAATCCTTACATAATTCTTCTTGATTAGCCGTTGCCAAGAAATCCCCTTTCTCAGATTTTCTATATTTCAGGACATCTTCCTTTGAATTAGGGAAGATGGTGCGGATTAAGGTCAACATTTAACATAGGTGGTTAGTGAGTAACTACACGAAAAATATGGACGACTACTAAATAGCCGCCCAAATGTAGACAAGCACAATAGTGCATGGTATTTCAGCCCTCTGTACCTTTCAACATTCTGCGTATTTTCTCCACTTTTTGTTTTGAGCACTATACTGCTACCTCTTAAAGAGTAATTTTAACACTTCAAAATAGTAGACGAGTATATGATTTGATACCGACAAACTGAAAAATGAGGATTATGCGGATCACATCGAGTTATGGCAACCATGGGAGCCTTTAAATTCTGTCAAAATCTTGCATGGGAAACAAGTACGGTGGACATATAGCCCTGGACATCCGTACTTGCGAAATATTGCATGTTAGATACTCTGTACTGATGGAGTTGGATGAGAATTAGATGCAAAAGAAAAACTTGAATTCACATTCTTCATTTCAATCATAAATTCGAACCACATTGTGTTGCAATTTTTTAGCAATCAAGTGACAAACAAAATAATTGCATAACAACATTTATGTTCACATTTGCCTCGACACAACGTACTGGTTTTAATAGACAAATTAAGTGTGCATATCACACAACCAATGCACAATATACTCTCCAACGTATAAAGGGCAAGTTAATATTGGCTTTAAATTACCTAAGATAAATGTCAAAATACGAATCAACCATATAAAATCATCACAACATTACTCCTCCACGTGATACTTCTCTATCAAAACATATTCTCCATTATCACGTATTGATTTCCTGTCCTCAGTGAGGATATGGCTTGTCAAATTTAATACACAAAACAAATAAATTGCTTTTACTAGTGGCCTGTTACGATCCGTTGCTGCACGTATCTCGTATTTTGTATAGCTAGTCATATGAAACCGACAATTCGTATGGCCGTATATATATTTAGGAAAAAAACATACTGTATTTTAGATACACTCCTACTGAATCAGAGTGATCAGGCTACATTACTGCGTAAGTTGATATCAACCTAGCTACAGCTAGCTAGTTAATAGTAGTTACTAGGTTTGTACGAGAAAAAGACTTGTCAATTGTCATAAAAAAATATCAATAATAGGTAACTCAGTTCATCTCATTAGCACAAAAGTCATCGTTTATTTTTGTTCTCCTGTCAAAGAACCTAAATGAACCTACTGTCGCTTTTCCAAATTCGACAAGCGACTCTTGCAGCATAGCTTTACTATAGTTGCCGGAATAACTCTGCAAGAAGAGCTGACGTTCCAACACCATCATCACGCTGCTACTAAAACTATCTTATATGGACCATGTTGTTTTGACTAGAGAGCTCCGTTTCTCCATGGTTCCACTTTCACCCCAGACCCTTAGCGGTGGGTCCCACTTTCACCACCCTACAACAACACTCTTTTCTTTTTTTTCCGAGTAATGCTACGTTGACAAAGACTTTCACACGATTTTACACATGATTTTGATCCGGCGGTGGGTATTCGTTTAGATTAGGATCAGCGGGTCCCCAAAATCAGTTCAGCGGGTCCCACCGCTGAAAAAATGTTTCACACGGTGAAAAACCGTGTGAAAGTCTTTGTGTAGACTTAGAATTCTCGTTTTTTTCCTCTCTATCAGATTTAAATTGTCTGCCTGAGCCCTATCATGTGCAACAATGTCAGTAAATCACGTGCCCTTGTTTAATTTGGGGTGCCAGGTGGCACGACAACATTACGATTGTTCCCTTATACATAGTATCTCACTATCTACTCCATCATTCGAAAATTATTATATAAGAAAAATTAGAAACAATTATGACCGTAAGATCTAAAACATCGAGATGTGGATAGCAAGAGCATTCAATGTGATACATTCAACGTGCGGAGCAGTCGTAGACCACTTACTACTAAACCGTTACGGTATCGGTAAATGTCAGAGATATAACGACAGTTAGAGTTGAAAATATTGACTTTTTAATGTAACGGGGTTTTTTTGGTACAGGCGGGAAATCTGAAAATTTTCCCGCTAATTTGGGAAGTGGTTAGTGGGGTTGAGTGGGTAAAGTACGGTCGGGGGAAGAGATGGCGGAATGTCCGAGATGTTTTTTCTCACTTTTTTTTTTTTTTTTTTTTTTTGTAAAGAGAGAGAAGATGGGCTAGAGAGGAAATGGCTTTTCATTGGATTAGAGAGACATTTGTACGAGGTGTGTTTGACGTGGATAAGGATTATTTTAATTACACGCTGGATGCCATGCCGGATGTGATAGGATATACCCATGCTCCTTTACTTTTTTTATACTTAGTCACTCATGTGGATGCGGAGCAGACTAAGAACTTTCTTTGCCTTGGCAGAGTATGTGGTGCACCATTTGGTTCAGCTTAGTTGATGGATTAGAATTTTGGAACACTTTTGAATTTACCCATACAGACTTCAGAGAAAATGCTATTGAAGAGTTCAGAGAAAATGCTATTGAAGAGTTCTGAATTTTAGTTAAAGGCTTGCTAATTTGGGGCAATGTAACCGTACTGCAGCGATAAAATCATTGTGTGATAAGTGACCTGAGTACTACATTTGTCAACACTAATTGTTTTACCGATAAAAAAAACACTTGTTAATTTAGTGGATTTTTTTTTTTAACTTAAAGGTTATATTAAAGTTGGCCCGAAGCCCACTATTTACAAGCCCAGGTAGCTAGTCAAATAAATAAAGAAAATCCCCCCACCCCGATGCAGACGAGTTTCGAACTCAGATCGCTGATATCACCACCCAACGACTTTGCCACTGAACTACAGTGACATCTACAATTTAGTGGATCCAGTGGCGAAGATTGTAACCCCTTGTTTAAGTCATAAATTTAGAGAAATACTTGCATAGGCAACTTAGAGCAAGCTGGTTGGGGTTATTTTGTGTGGACGATTAAGTTGGTGCATTTATCTTCAGTTGCCAATCGGGTGGTTAGGATTATTTTTCTGTGTTTTCATATAAATATTCTTTTATTCATGTTTTGACGTCATATTGTAAATTTTTCATTTTGCCCCCTCTTATCTTCGATTTTGGCTCCGTCCATGCACTTAAATTAGGATCAGTTAAAACCATGATCTAATAAGTAGTATAATGTGAACCAGAAGGTATTAAACTGCAGTCTACTTACTCTAAACCAATTTTCAAAATTCAAAATTTTGTCAATCAAACAAGAACATTAGTTTATGGAAACAAGGACACATTGCTAGTACTTGGGGGTTTAACCTTCCATTCCAATGAAATGTTGTTAGCTCTGCAATATTTAAAGAAGATCTGTTGTGCTGAATCAAATCTCGTACCTTCTAAAGTTTGTTTATGGGAAATCCGGCTTTTCTTTCCCTGTGCTCTTTGTTTTTCTAGCTTTTTGACCGTTGAACCAGTAACTCATTCCTTCCCGCCAACATTTGAAAAGTAGGAAAGGTTTTTATTCCCATGCCCCCACGGTTTCGGATCTGGAAAGGAGATCCTAAAATAAAAAAACTAAGTACAAGGAATGTATTCTTTTTTAGTATCGTGGTATCCGACTATCCGCATGGCGCTGCACGTCTTTGCATTGTAAAATTAAAGTAAGATCTCTGTTGGTGTTAAATGCAAATGTCATAAGATTGAGTTAGAAGAAGAAGAAGAAGAAGAAGATTAGTTTAACTAGTTTGATCCCATCCGTGCTTACTACTGCTGAGAATATCTTGTAACCAACTGTGCAGGTCAAGTGATGCTGAGAATATCTTGCTTGCACAGGGCAAGTGATGCGGCTACTGCATTCATATTCTAACAGGACATAAGTTGCTGGCTTTATAATACTGTTAGTGGAATGTTTACATTAATTGCGAAGCTCGACACTGTACAAGATTTAAAACCATTTTTGCTATTTGACTTTGGCTTAATATCGCCCGTAGTAGATTTTACTTGGATTTTCTAATTCAAAGACGTGCGGCACCGTGTTGAAACTGTATTTGATCCACATGACTCGACCAACGACCGAACATCCATCTAGCTTAAATCGGAAATTGATCCAATGATGGGAGTTTAATTATGTGCACACTCCGTGTTTGACATATTCATCTCATTGGTTATTGATTAGTTGATGCCCCGTTTACCATCCATGTTTTCAATCTCAATCCTCGTTATATAACTTCTCCAATTAAATCAACGGTGTAGATTCAAATGTCATATAAACACTTTTTTTTTCTGAACTGAAAAAATTCTACATATTACAAGGTATTTACAAAGGCAACAATGCTATCAAACATCCAGGAAAAGCATAAAGTCTTATTCCTTCGCAATAACATCCCAGTTGAAAAGAAGTTGCGAAACAGAGTATCTGCAGAATACATCAGTTTGAGAAAACCAGAACTTCAGGTCAATCTTTATTCCCACTACCATATTAGCCTTCAATTTAGCTGTTGAACCAGTTCTTCTCGCGTTCCTTTCATTCCAGATTTGCCAGCATATCGCATAAGGGAGCACAGACCATATTTTGTGATTCTTTGGACTAAAAAGAGTAATTCACCAGCTTCCTAGATGCTCGACAAACTTACCAGGATCTTAGAAAGTAATCTCATAGATTCACAGCCCATTCGCAATGTAAGAATAAGTGTTAAGGGGTCTCAATTTCTTTGTTACACATAAGACAGAGATTAGAATGGAGCTGCACCCCTCTATGTTCAAGCATGCTCCTCGTTGGTAGGGAGTTATGTAACATAGCCCATACAGTAAAAGAAACTGAAAAAGCAGGGGTACAACCAACTTTTTCGTGGGCTCGTGAGTCTTATGGTAAGATATGGACGATCTCAAAAATCAATATCCAAATCTGATAACCGGAGTGGGATCACAAGTGATCGGCAACTCAAGATAAATCTTGGCAAATCCCCTGGATGGATTATGGACCTACTCGACGGTTATTAATAATGTACTTCTTGTGTTTGCTTTAATTATACAATCAGAGAATATAATGCGGAAAGTAAAGCACACAAGACACCAGAGATTTTTTTAACGAGGAAACTACAACCTGTAGAAAAACCTCGGGACCTCGTCCATATTGAACACCACACAATACTAACTGTCTACAAACACTAGCCTACTATAAGACTTTGGTCTGGGATGTAGCAGAGACCAACTCAAGCCCTCCAAGCGAATTGGGTATTGTCGCACTCCTTACGTCTCTAGATCCCCCACAGATCGGCACGCACTTGATTCCCCTAGCTGACGTCCGTTACAGGCCTAGAAGTTGCTTTAACCGCTGTTAAAGGCTTGTGTCAATAATTCCGTCTTTGCAACCTCAATCATCAACTGTATGTTTGAACTGTCATCTTCAGTTTGAAATACACAAAGTGACTTCCTTCGGATTGCTCCGGGTCATACGGAAATCTACTTACAAGCAGGGGCTGACAAGTAAATCGAGTAAACTATGCCCAACTTGTCTCTACCTCAGTTGTAAAAAGAATCACTCAAGACACTTATACAACTAGATCTAACTAGGTCTTACAACACCGAGTGCAGCCGTGCGTTGCTTCCTTCAACCTTATGTGTAACGTATCAGTTCTTGAATGGCCTTATTGCAGAAGAGAAGGACCGTAGAATAGACAAGAATGTGATCAGGTTACCAAGGTTACAGGTTAATCCGATAACAACCACAAAGGTACGTTATTTCCTACCTGTGCTTCCAAACTCTCAAGAAGTCTTTATAGTCGTTAGGTAAATCCCACAAAGGAACTGCTACCTAATATAGGATAACTATACCACAACAAGGTTACACCAAAGTGAAAAGAGATTACGATCAATTCCACAGAGAAACTTCACGTATGCTTGATGCTTGTGGTTTCGTTCTTAACCCTCTATTTATAGCACTCAATAAGATAGGTTGCTTAGGAATAAAGCAACTCGTTTCTTAACCTACAAGTTAGCAAGTGCCCGTGTAAACGAACCCGTTACGTAGCTTGCACACAAAGAAACCCTAGATTTATCTCAATTGGAAGTCTTTAAACATTTATCTGCCAAGTGTTTTATTAGCTCAAAAACACTTCAAGATAGAAATCCAACAGACCAGAGATAATCTTTATCTTATTGACACATTGAGATTCGTTAGATTGACCACAGAAGATATTCTGATAAGCACAAGTCCAACGAAGAGATAAAGGAGTCAGAAGTTTAACCGGTGTGAAATCCCGCAGAATATCCACGTGGACGGTACGGGAACCGTCATTCTGAATTCCGACCAAATACATTGAATCTGTGGTTCACCTACATGTACGTGTACAGATTGACTTTTTGGAACTCAGGAGTGAAATCCGGAGTCATTGTTCACGAACCGGTTCGTGAACTGCTGTTGCCCAGATTAGGGTTTAACTGGATCCGCTGGAAGTTCTGGGTTGGGCCAGTACTTAGACGTATTATTACGCCCTCAGCTATAATCCACTGGAATCTGCTCTAGAGTACTCCTTTAGATTCATTCGTTTCATACATGTGATTTGCAAGCAAACCAATGCAATAGAAAGGGCATCGAATCTTTCTCACGCATCTTGTAACCTTAGTATTGTGGGAACAAATACTAACATAACTCATGGTTATGTAGACAAGAATACAAAATCCCAATCGCTATAACACTACTAAATTAGCCGACTATTTCGAAAGATAGAATAAGTAGAATAGAAGAATTTTCATAAAAGTCATAACTCCTACTAACCTTTTGTCGATGAAGAATATTTGATGTCTTGTTTATAATCGTTGTCTTCGTCTTCAAGGTCTCTACTACTTTGTCTATATCCTAATTCCGAAATCTAAACTCTAGTAGGCTAAATCAAGAATTGTGTTTTGACATCTAAAACTGGCAACCAGCTTGACATACCAACGCTAATGGGTTTGACCGGACAATGCCCTAACAATCTCCCATTTTGTTAATTTTAGTGACAAAACCAATTTACTTACGGATTCAAAAGATATATAATAAAGATCTAACCCAGATGTATCTTGATTTCTTGAATTCTTCAACTTCTCCTTTGAGTCTTGATGTGTTCTTTTAACTCCAGTTCAAAAACTCGTAGACAACACCACAACATATCCGGCTCAAACAACCACAAAGGTACGCTCGAGCTTACATGGGTTAATATGATAGTCCCACATGTTGTTTGTGCAAAGAGTAAAAATCAGTGCAACTTTAAAGTCTGTGTACCAAAAACTTATAAAGTGATTCTACTCATTCTTGATACGAAGCTCCCCCTTAATCTTTATACCTCTTTTTGCCAGATTGGTATGAAGCCCAATATTTACTCCCCCTTACTTGATACTTTCGAGAAAGTACATAAGTAAGCAATACGGTGTTCTCCCCCTATGGTTATGAACCACAAGAACAAGAAAACATATGTATTCTCCCCCAATTTGTCACAAAAATATGACAAACTAGTTGAGACTTAGGGTTTCAAGCCTATAGAGATAGTCAAGTCAAGGATGTACTCACATATCAAGTTTAAGATGACATAACTTGGAAATCAGAACGAGGATTTCGAAGTTGATTCATCTTTGGAGAAATATAGATACACTTTTCTCCTAATATTCCACATCCACGCTCCCCAAAAAAATTTCATGTTAAGCGCAAGCTCAATTAAGAACTCTCCCCCATGTTGTGGTGTTCAATAAAGAACTACTACAAAGCCGAACTTGGACAAGCAATGTAATGTATCCAGTTTTCTTTGTTTACAATCTCCTTTCCTTAGCCAATTTTATGGAAAGAGTATATGATTTCGAGTTTGTGAAAACCCTAAAAACCATATTATCAAAAGTTTCTTGATCGTGAGAGAAAGCATAAGACATAACTTTGCATTACTACCGAGGTAATGGAAAGATTGAGGTAGACAAATCAAGTATTGCAAACATCATTAATAATTATCTAAAAAAAAACTTTTATCAATGAAATAAAGTAGTACATGCTGAAAAACTCTAAAAAGCATGAAAAGGCAAACTACTTTTAATATGAAAACACGATAACAAAGTTGTATGACCTCAACATTTGTCTTCACAATCTCGAGATATGACTTCATCAAAGAATTGATCTATGATGCGTGCAGTAATCCTACTATCTTCTTCGGAAGGACCAGTTAAAGCACGTAACAATGATGTATAATGAGCACAGCTATTCTTGAAGTGTTGGGCTTTGTCTTCATGGAATAAAGCTTTCTTCCTTTCGTAATCGATTTTATACATAAAGTACTTCCTCGTATGAGTGTATTCATCAATTGTTTCTCTCGATTTAATAGCATGAATCTCTGGATTAGGAAACTTACGGATGTAATCCAAAGTTTCCGCAGGAGTCCTCTTTCTCTTGCGTGTAATCTTCACAGAGCTCAACTTTCACAACTTCACTTTTACAACTCCTCGTAACACTTCTCGTAACATAAGCCATCTCTGATTATGACTTACTGGATATATGAACGAGATATATATATATATATATCTTTCAAGAGGAGTTTGTTTCAATTTATCTGAAAGACTTAAGGGAATCTTT
Organism: Papaver nudicaule; assembly: GCA_023529015.1. Taxonomy (NCBI): domain Eukaryota; kingdom Viridiplantae; phylum Streptophyta; class Magnoliopsida; order Ranunculales; family Papaveraceae; genus Papaver; species Papaver nudicaule. The sequence continues at coordinate 2,525 of JAJJMA010258472.1, read as the reverse complement.
CAGAAATTGCGACGCAGACGGTTCGGGTACCGTTTCGTATTCTGAAACATCAGAATCTGACGGACAAAGTTTATACAGTCTGTAAACATACATTTCCATGGAGTAAACTCTTTGGGAAATATGTTTTATAATATTTCTACTAGTGACTTGAACAACCACAATGCCAGGAATGAATTTCTGATATCAACTGCATGCCTCACACATACAAGTCATAATGTGAGGATGCATCCCCAAACTGCACTTAAGCAGTTGGAGTGTGAGCACTAGACTCACACAGGATGTTGATTGTAGAGTGGTTGCTAGAGACTGATTCGGGCTGAGAGTTTTTCTTACCCTTTTCAATTCCTCTTGAACTTTCCACGTCTTTCAACGCTTCCTTGAATTCTTCATGGCTTTGTTCATTCTATCCATGTCGGCATGGAGCTTATTTACAGCTCGCATGTTTCCCTTAAACTGCCGACACCTTCCTTGGACATGTCCAGATTTGCCACAGTACTGGCAACTCTTGGAAGGTTTTTTATCCTGAGTTTTAGCTTTCTTAGGTACACCCTTGTTTTTTCCATTAGATGGAGGACTGAATCCAGCCATAATGAAAGTACTATTCTTGGTGTATGTGTTACTATTGTACCCTAACCCATTGGTATTTCCAAAGGCTTTTTGACCAAATAACATTGATGATACTTTATCTGAGCTACCAGACAGTTTTTGGAGATCATTCTTTAGGGCATCAATTTCTTTATCTTTAAGCGATAAAGTTGAGGAGAGATCACTACTTAATTTCTCAAGTTCATGATCTTTCAGAAGAAGGGTCTTCTCTACATTTTCAATATCAGATTTTAACTGAATATTTTCTTGAAATAGGTCCTCGCTCTTACTGATTAACTTAAGGATTAAGTCATCAGTTTCATCTGAAACATCTGCCATTAAGGCAATTTCTTCATGATCAAATTCATGTTGGTCAGACATATCATCGAACTGAGCTGAGAGAGCATTATCCTTTTTACAGTATTCCTTACTAGGGCATATGTCTTTCATGTGTCCAAAGCCTCAACACTTGAAACATTGAACATCAACAAGATCATCCTCATCTTGATCAGGATTAGGTTTCAATGCTGTTAAGGATCCTCTACTCCTGAATCGCCTGTCGCTTCTAGATCTGAGAAGATATTTGAGTTGTTGTGTAATAAGAGATGGTTCAGTATCCACTTCTTCATTGTCAAGGTCTTCACACTCATCAGCCCATGACAATTGTTGTGGAGAGGAGGTGCACGGAGTGCTTACAGCTTCGAAAGCGATAGATTTCTTTTCATCTTTTCGCTCATGATCGAAGATCTTTAGCTTAGCAACAAGGTCACTTCTTGTTATGGTTAAGCCGTGAACTTCTTGGATGGCATGTTTCTTTGAGTCATACCTTGAGGGTAATAACCTCAGAATTTTGCACACAATCTTTTCCGGAATAGCTTTTCCTAAGGTGTGACAGGCATTCACTATCTCAGACAATTTGTGGTTAAGTTCTTCAAAGGTATCATCCTCACGCATTCGAAGGTTTTCCCAGTCAGACATGAGGTTCTGAAGTATAGCTTCCTTCTCTGCTTAATTCCCTTCGAACACGGTCCTTAATCTATTCCAAGCCTTCTGAGAGGTTTCACATGTGGCCACGTGATATAAAAGATCAGGTGTTACTGCATGAATGATAGCATTTAGCCCATCATAGTTTTGCTTGGCGGCTTGTCTTTCCACGTCAGTATATTCGCCAATGTCTTTGGGAACAGACCCACCTTCTACCAGGATAGTTGGAGGTGTGTATCCCTTTTCGACATAGACCCAGGTTTTGAAATCCCGAGCTTGCAAAAACGATCTCATGGCAGTTTTCCACCATAGGTAATTTGTGCCATGAAACTTTGGTGGTATGTTACAAGCTATATTGCTTTGCTCCATAACTCACAAGCCGCGATAAACACAGACAGTTACGCCTTTAATATGTTTACCGGATTTGATACCAATTGAAAAAGCAGGGGTACCGAAATACAACCAACATTTCGTTTGGGGTCGTGAGTCTTATGGTAAAATATGGACGATCTCAAAAATCAATATCCAAATCTGATAACCGGAGTGGGATCACAACTGATCGGTCCAACTCAAGATAAATCTTGGCAAATCCCCTGGATGGATTATGGACCTACTCGACGGTTATTAATAACGTACTTCTTGTGTTTGCTTTAATTATATAATCAGAGAATATAATGCGGAAAGTAAAGCACACAAGACACCAGAGATTTTTTTAACGAGGAGACTACAACCTGTAGAAAAACCTCGGGACCTCGTCCAGATTGAACACCACATAATACTAACTGTCTACAAACACTAGCCTGCTATAAGACTTCGGTTTGGGATGTAGCAGAGACCAACTCTAGCCCTCCAAGCGAATTGGGTATTTTCGCACTCCTTACGTCTCTAGATCCCCCACAGATCGTCACACACTTGATTCCCCTAGCTGACGTCCGTTACAGGCCTAGGAGTTGTGT
>JAJJMA010258440.1:0-15213 GCA_023529015.1 Papaver nudicaule | reverse complement strand
GATAATCTGAAAACTTTCCCTTCTCAGAAAGCTGAATGATCAGTAAGTGAAGCTTCTTAAAGGCTAGAAGAAAAGCAACCCTGCTCTAAAAACAGAGTTTCCTAAATTAGAACCAAAATCACATGGGACTTGACAGTTGGTTGACATGGTCAATACTAAAAAATCACCATAAAAAAATTTGGTGTTATAAAGAGAGTTTCAATCAATCCCATCTTTAACTTAATTCTTGCCTTGTTTCTTTCAAATCCAATAAAAAAAAGTTAAAAGAAAATGCAAAACCAGAGGCCAAGGCAAAAGCTATACTTAGCTTAATGCATAAGTCTAAAAAGTTATACTCTCCTTTCTCTCTAATTACCCCTTTCTAATATCATCTTTATCATTGAAAAATCACCACATTATGATTGTTAATTAGCTCTAAATGTTTCACAATGTCTAAAACAAAGCTGTTTTGCATTTATTTCGTAATTGGTTTTTTCTTATCAATTTCTACACCAAATGAATCTACTCTAGTGTTGGGTTCTTCTTCTCCCCCTGTTAATGACAATGAGGTGATGGTGAAAATGGTTTACAATAGGCCAAATCCTCTCCATGGTTTTAAGCCTTACAATGGAGGTTACAACCTTACAAACAGAGATTACTGGGCTGTAAGTATATAAGCTTCTTTTTGGCTTTTTTGTGCTTCATTTTTGATAAATGATCAAAATGTCATCTTTTGCCTTGTCTCTCTTTTTGCAGTCTGTTGCATTTACAGGAGTTCATGGATATGCGATGGCTGGAATATGGATTCTTGTAGGATTAGGAATTGGTGTTTTCTTGATTTTGAAGAATTGTTGCATGAGAAGCAGACCATCTTCAAATGACACAGAGCATTCAAACATCATACCATTTTTTCTGGTCTTACTTTTCACCCTTCTTGTCATGTAAGATTTTTTTGTTCCAATCTCTATTTTCAGCTCAATACTTGCTGGTGTTGAATGCACAGATTGACATTTCAAGTGTTTTGGTATTTTTGCAGAATTGGCTCTGGTTTAACTTTGGCTGCAAACAAGAATTTCTTTGGAAGAACAAAGAAGATGGAAGAATCGATATTAGGAGCGGCAGGAAATGCGCATCGATCAATTAGAAAGGTGTCAAGAGCCATGAATGAAATGCAACGCCTTTTACGTCCATACAACGAATCGTCATTTTCTCGATTGGATTGGACATCAAGAAAGCTACGAAGGGAGTCACAAAACATTCAACACATAGTTGTCAAGAATCGGCACAAAATTGATGCTGCAACTCAAATTTTGTAGGCACATTCACCAGTTTTGCTAGCCCATCATAAAAGTCTGATTTATTCAAATTCTTGCTATTTACTGTTTAAAGTTTACATTTTTAGGCAGGGAGCAACAACCGGGGTCATAAGTATCAACATGGTACTTGTTGTTTTTGCACTAGGTGAGCATATATCATGAAATTTTACTATCCGACTCCGAGAAAGACATTGTACTAAACGGGTATCTTCTGTTTTATGGTTGCAGTTCTATTGTTGCTGAATTGGCGCCCTGGTCTCATTATGTAAGTACATGCAGCAGTAGTAACCAAATTTCGAATGTGCATATCTTTTTATGAACGAAATTTTGTAATTTATTTCATTTCTGCTCTGAATCTTCAGGATACTTGTTCTTTGTTGGATGTTAACGACCCTTTGTTGGGTTCTGACTGGATTTCATTTCTTCCTTCATACGTAGGTACTTCATTTCTATCTTCATTTCTATCTTCATTTCCATCACTAACTGTCAGTTCCATAAGTGCTTACAACACATTGCCCATGGAAAACCATATTGCTTATATGTCCTTCCAGCTTTGCAACTAATATGATTCTGGCTTATGCAGTTTCGTGGATGATACATGTTCAGCTTTCAAGGAATTTGAACAAAACCCGAACAACAACAGTTTAAACTCCGTATTACCTTGCGTATCTCAGGTGTATGCGGATCACATCATGGTTGAAATTGGTTCTACAATTCATAAATTCATTAGCAAGGTTCTACCCAAAACCCATATCTCTTGATGAGAGAAACATTCCATTTAATTACACAACTTCACAATTTGCTTGTTTGGTAAATTTTCAGCTGAATACAAAAGTAAAAGGCATGAGTCAGGTTCTAGGATTAAGCGACAGTAAAAGTGGATTACCTAGTGAAATTTGGAAAATATGCAATCCATTTTCAGGTGCACCTGACTTCTTCTACGATCCAGCTCGTTGTTCAGAGAGCGCCATTTCTATTGGTGACATACCAAATGTAAGAATCCAACATTTCTAATTTTTCTTAATTTTGTTACTAGGTTGCTTAAATGTTCGTTCTTTGTTGTTGCAGGTCTTGGCAAGATTCACTTGTTATCACAACCATAGCTTGAACGCAGGATCAGCGTCTTGCAAGGGTGATCCTAAAAAGTTTATCACTGAGGCATTATATGACATGGCTTGGGCATATACACAGACTGTCCAGGGACTAATAAACGTTTTCCCCGATTTACGCAACTTAACGCAATGCACATTCGTGAAAGATACATTCTCGGACGTAGTATTGCATCAATGCAGATCGCTTAAGATCTCTATCAAATTGTTGTGGGTGTCAACTCTCTCAGTTTCAATCATTATGGTGGTTTTGTTATTAGTGTGGGTAGTGAAAATATTTCAAGACAGAGGAAGGAGTTTCTCTAGGTGCTCTTTAGTACCTAGAACAACAACAGTTAGTAGCTAGAAACCAACAGATTTGTTAGAGAAAATGTATATAGATATAGGTACACGGATAACAGATTGTACATAGAGGGTTACAAAAAGAGTTGGAGTAATTCCATTGATTGTTCTGTACAGCTATGCTTTCTCTTTGAATACTTCTATTCATTTTTTTTTTCTGTTGAAACTAGCCATGAAGAAAGTTTTGGAGCTGGACATGAGACTTGAGAGCCCCCCACTCCCTTGTCCTATGAGCAAAAATAGTCATGTGACCGCATTTTATACTCCTTTATGGTCCTTTTTTTTTTTTGCAAATTTTTGCCCCTGAATTTAAAGTGCGGCAAAAATGCTCATATTGCAACAGAGCATAGTATAAATCCCATAAACTCTGTAGCCGTACGGTTCCAAAAATTATACTGAAAAAGCAAACATTTGTATTTTCCGTTAATTACAGTCGACTGGAACGAGATGTTGGTCGACATTGCCAACCCCAAGAATATCTCTGTACTGTACTGTACTGTTCTTTATTATACTCCTCCAGTGATCAGTCCCTGACATGAAGGTGGAGGTGGGAACCGACAGTAACACGTTTTGGCCCTAGAGGACTGGACTATCTCACGTGAATCATCTTGGACTCTTTAGCAGACTCATCTAAATCTCCCTCCAAATGTACAGTTAAGATTCATCCACACTAACCCCCATCATTAAAGTCTTTGATTAGCAATACAGAAACAAGGGTAAAGATGTCTTTAGCCATTGATTAGCAAGACAAAAAACAGGGGTAAAAATGTCTTTTGGTCCTAACTAATCTTGATTAGGACTTTTGTATCTTTAGTGTTGTCTTCATCAATGCAAAAAGTGTGAGGTAGTACTACTACATAGATAGATTCCATAAAAGATTGGTACAGTCAAAATTTAACCTAAAACTTCAAAGTGCAGTTTTGGGTAAGAAGAAAGGACAATTTTGGTGTTCCAGATTTGGTGGGAGAGAAATCTTTAGTTTTAAGTTAAAAACCTAAGTAAGTAAGATCCAACTGATACTTCTACTTGCTATCACATACTACTACTGACTGACTGACAAACAACCAACAACTACTACTACTTTCTCTTCACTTTTAGGAAGAAGAAATTATTGAGAAGAGAGAAATGAGATTTGAGAAAAGGGTAGTGAAATTATTTCTGGGGTATAAGGAGACTGGAATTTGATTGGATTAGACTTATTATTGATTTTTAAGGTCAATAAATGTTGCAAGCTGCATTATCACCACTGATACTCATGTCTGGAAACTTTGATAGGCTCAATTTCAAGATCTTATCAGGTATTAGTCCATTTATTTTAGTCATTTTGTTGTGTTTATGATGATATTTTTGGTGCAATTTCTGCAATTAGCAGTTCTAGTTTTTTAATGCATGTTCTTGTTCTTTTTTGTGGTTCTGGACTTGACTTCTCATTCTTGATAATGGGTTGTGGTTGTATTTTTTTGTGATGAATCATCCTTAATTAGGTAAGCCCTTTTGTGTATTGTTACCTCTATGTCGACCAAGAATAATTTATAAAGAATAATCCATTAGTTTTTCGATTGCATCATGTTCTTTACTTGTATCATTGGGTGGTTGACAAAGAGAATTATTCCATTATAAGAGAGAAAGACAGAGTGAGGGAATAAGTTACACTAAAGCAGCAAAACCATAATGGAAAAGGAAATTCAATCTTGGGTGTAGTTTAGTTCTACAATTGTATGAGTATTTGGGGATTCTTATCCTGAAATATACAGTTGATTTTCGGCTTTTCGTGTTTAGTTCATTTTGGAAGTAATACTCTCACTGGAAATGTAACTTAACTTTGATTTTTATCGGGTTGGATCTCGATAGGTTGCATTTCTTTGATTTGAGGAGATAAGGGGTGGAAGAAAAATGAGGACGAGGAACAAACAAAGGAAACAAAACAAATGTTCATTATCTGTAATAGTGTGGAGTCTTGTGGGATGCGTTCTAATTCTCCATCTTTACTCCCTTGTTCATCACAGGGATGGGGTGGGAGAAGACGTCAAGGTCCATTTCAGTCGATTCCCGCTGATTCATGACCTTGAAGAGATTGAGGAGGAAAATTTTCAGATGCCATCAGCAAGGAGCAAACGGAACCCACGTGCTGAAAAACGGAGGCCAAAGCGACATACAACATTGATTGAGGAATTCCTTGATGAGAATTCACAAATCCGACACTTATTTTTTCCAGATCAAAGATCTGCAATAGACCCAAGGATTGGAACAGGGAATGATAGCCTTTATTTCTATCCTGGGAGGATATGGTTAGACACGGACGGAAATCCTATTCAAGCTCATGGTGGAGGGATTTTGTACGTTGAGAGAACTAGAACATACTATTGGTACGGAGAAAATAAAGATGGTCCCACCTACCATGCTTATGATCAAGCACCTGCACGGGTAAGTTGACAACTGAACTCATGGTGTTACAAAAATATGTATCATGTCTTACTGCTATAACAGCACATGCATTCAATACTCCTACTCATGTTTCCAGTTACCAAAATATCTAAGTTTCTGCATAGATTATTTAGGTCATAATTTACTCTTGATGGTTCTAGATTTCTAGCTGCAACGTCTATATATATGATATTCCCTTTCATCCTCACAAGAGAATGATATGGGTTTTATCAAAAAAAAAAAAAAAAAAAGAGACAGAGAAATGATACTCTGGCTCTTCTAGCTGTCTTGCACTTCAGCTTTCAATTCATTTCCCAAGAGAGTGTAGCTCTAAAATGTAGATAAAGTTGATGGATAAACATGCGTCGTTGATGCTAGATTAGTGGGATAAGAAATTGGCATCAATGTTAGTTCATTGCCTTTCTGTTTGGTTACGTATCTCAGGAAGATAGTTTATCCCAATAGTTTATTTTTCTTACTAGTACTTGTGGATAAACAAACCTATAAGAGCTACGATGCTTAAGATGAAGTCTGAAACAGTTGTAGGGCCTCATAAGATAGGTATACGTTCAATCTGTTAATTAGATGGTGGCGTCAGGAAGAATTGCTTCCGAAGAAAAAAAAAGGTGTTCTCAGACAGAACATGGTCGTGAATTTTCAGGAAAGTTGAAACCTTGTAATACGATGTACTTGCATGCATCATGCATCATTCTTCATCTCCCAGATATGCATGGAACACCATAGTAGGAGTTTGGGCACTTCTATTGCATAAAAAGGGGATTCAGATGACTTCGTGAATGATGTTGCATGTACAAAACCTGTCTACTGGAGAATGGAACTCGAACTCAGTAGTGATGGATAATTCGATCTTTCCACCTACATCAAAGGAGTTCCAACAACTAGAGTTTTTGTGTTTTGGAACTTAATGCAAATTGACGGCAGATGTTAACTGGATTGTATTGGAAGCTCTTGTTACAACTTCATAATGAAATGTATGGTTCAGAATAACGACAAAGAGGGTGGGTCTTGCAAATTATGGGTACAAAGGGAAAATTCTGCCTGGCGTTGCCTTACCTGTATCGTACGTCACTTCGGAGATGGATGGTATACCCACTTGGGCAGTGGTCTATTAGGTTTGTTAGGAACTCATGAACTTAACCCTTATTGAAAACCGGTTTGCAAGGGAAGGATTGTCCAAGGTTTATTAACAGCAGAAATCCAGATTGTCCATGCTATGTGAGACTATTCTAACACCTTCCCAACGACTAGGGAAACATTGTGTAGTCATTGTAAGGGGTGTTACAATGGTCCCACGTCGTCTAGACAATCTGGACTTATGCTGTTAATAGACCTTGGACAATCCTTCTCTTGCAAGCCGGTTTTCAAGGAGAGTTAGGTCCATGAATTCTAACAAGGTTTACCTGGAGTGTTAAATCCATGAGTTTCTAACTAGGTCATGAATCTGTAGTACTATCATGTTATGTGCAATATGTTTCTGCTTGTTGGCTACCATCTCAGGCTTCAAAAGAGATCATCTTGTTGACAGAAATTACTTCCATCATGTGGCTAAGTTGGTTCCTGATAACTCCTGGAACTTTGTTGGCACATGGATAAGTAGTAACCTGTTACTGTAAAGGCGATTTCTTGGCACAAGGGACTCAAAAGCTCAAGATGGGTATGTAACATTTAAACTGTCTTTTGGTTAGCTGTGCAATAGGGGTTTATTTGCATCCAGTAAAAATCGGTACATACTATGATCCAAGTGTTAACCAATGATGATTAGGCATTCCTTGGTAAAGTTTTCCGCTTACGATGATTGGGCATTCCTAGTAAAGTTTTTTGTCTTTTCAGAAAATACCGAATCTCGTTTTTTTTATCTGTTGCATTTTGTAAAGTATGCTACAAATAGGCATTCAGCTAAATAATTACATCACTGAGCTAGGTCTTAAGAGTTCATGAGTTAGTCTTGCTTCCCATTTGCCAATCGTATCTATGAAACAGCCTTAATTTTTGTCAAGTATAGTTGGCTTTTCAACACCATTGTTGTTGACTCACCGCAACCAAACTGACCTGGACACGGTATGGCCTGATGAAATCAACCCTTTATACTTCGGTCAAGTCACTTAAGATGGCAAAAGACAGAATTAAAGATGGTGTACTATGTTAGATTTTCAGAATGCTAAAACATCACAAATTACCATGAGTCGGCACAGAGTTCCCGAAGTCAGCGGGTGTACTTGTGTAATCAACACCAATACTTGACTGTTATGTTTGTATGTTAGATTGTTTTCTCTATTGTGTTTACTGTTTATATATTAATCTGTTTTCTTTATTTTGTTTAGTGTTTGTATATTAGATTGTAAATCTCAACAGCATAAAGAAAACTACAGAAACATGTAGTTCCACAATCTTAATACAAACTTTCAGACACCACACTGAAAATGAAACCATATTTGGTCCCAACTCATAGATGGTGATTGGAGAAAGTGTCTCAGACAGTCAGACTCCCAAGGATAACGGAAAAATGGTTACAGAAGGGATACGTGGAAGTTTACAGGAAAGGAAAAGGCAAATGATTCCAAATACACTGGTAAATTTCGCAGATGCGAGCTCGTGTAATGAAGATCATAATTCTGAAAATTAAATATGGGTAAGACTGTCATGGATACAAATACCTGATCTGAATGAACTATTTTGGGTAAGACAGTCATGGATACAAATATGGGTATATATGGTTGGGATAAGGTTATAGACTCATTTTTAGTTTATTTTTTCTCCCATAATCAGTGGTTGGTAACTTGATATAAACCTTAGGTTCTTTTCGTTTCTTTATGTAACTAGTCAGTAGAAATATGACAACATGATATTGTGTTACTTTGTTGGGCCCTTTAGATCGATTTTGTTTAGCTTGCTGCCGTTGAAGATAATGTATTGGTTTACTTGTTCTAATACGTTTTTCTTAAATGTCTAGACATGCATTTGTATAACTTTTCTTAAGTAATATATGACATGCCATGAAATGCCCAATCTGATATTCCATATGTGGAACTTGGAATTTTCAGACATGTTTTTTCTCCCTATTTGACTACATTTTGAAATGTTAATGTTATACAATTACTGTTGCTGCTTTACGTAAGTACTGGTTAGAATTAGTGTTTGGCTCAGTAATCTGTAGATTTGCTACAAATTTGTTGTTAATTGCATTGTAATAGGTCTCTTATCTTTTCAGGTGGACATAGTTGGAGTTAGTTGTTACTCTTCCAAGGACTTGTGGACATGGAAGAACGAGGGTATTGTGCTGGCAGGAGAAGAAACAGATCCAAACCATGATCTTCACAAACTCAACGTACTCGAGAGACCCAAGGTGATATACAATGACTACACAAGAAAGTATGTAATGTGGATGCATGTCGATGATGCTAATTACACCAAAGCCTCTACTGGTATTGCAGTTAGTGACTACCCAACAGGCCCTTTCGAGTACCTCTATAGTAAACGACCTCACGGCTTCGAAAGCAGAGATATGACAATCTTCAAAGATGACACAGGCATTGCCTATATAATTTACTCTTCTGAAGATAACAGCGAACTTCACATCGGACCACTTACAGATGATTATTTAGACGTAACCCGGGTGATGAGAAGGATTCTTGTAGGGCAGCACAGGGAAGCTCCTGCATTGTTCAAATTTCAAGGAATTTATTACATGATTACATCAGGTTGCACAGGTTGGGCACCAAATGAAGCACTTGCACATGCAGCTGAGTCCATGATGGGTCCATGGGAAACTATGGGAAACCCTTGTTTAGGAGGGAACAAGATCTTCAGACAAACAACATTCTTTGCTCAGAGTACATTTGTAGTTCCATTGGCAGGCTACCCAGGTTCATATTTATTTATGGCTGACCGATGGAACCCAGCTGATCTAAGTAATTCAAGGTATATATGGTTACCCTTGATAGTTGGGGGAGCTGTCGATGAACCTCTCGAGTATAATTTCGGTTTCCCATTATGGGATAGAGTGTCAATTTATTGGCACAGGAGATGGCGGCTTCCGGAACGTTGGTGGGCTGTACAGTAACCTCTTGGAACCATTTTCATTGGTTTCTTCTGTATTGATAGAATTCTTACTACCATTTGATTAATAACTTCACTAATAATGAATAGTGATAATATGATTTTGTGCCACTGTAGGTCTGTAATCAATAAGTATATTCCTTCAAGCATGTTCAGTATCTGTCTGTTAAACCAGGTCATTTTCGATAGTCGTGGTGTACAGGGCTCCTTCTGGTCAAATAGTTCACAACCTGCTGCACAACTTGTAGTCAAACTCATGATCATTCTCTTGTTGATACCATGTGTTGCCCAGACTGCACAAATCACAAGATTGATCTCTAATAAACATGCGGTTGACATCCTTTATGCTGTAGAGGGATACTATTTTCTTGAGTTTTCAATTTTGTTAGTCGGCTTTCTTCAGGGTTTCGTAGGACCTTACTGCTCTGATTGTCTAGTTAGTGCTTGCAGCAAGAAAGTGGAAAACATCTGATCCTGACCTAACCTAACCTAACAAATGAGTCTAGCTAGGAATTTGTTGAATGTGGGTTGAACCAATTCAAGACCAAGGCAAACAATTCTGGTCCTACGCTACAGTCTTTCTCACTTTGCAAAAAATTTCCTTACACTCTTGAGTACTGTTAGTATGTACGTACATCAATACCTTTTCATTTGCTTAATCATATCTAGAAAGCTTAGGTTGCAATCGCATGGAGTATGGACTTTTAGGTACTGATCCAAAAACTAGAACACAAAAAATGATGGAGATGGGGATGGGATTCTGAAATCTGAACAATGTTAACTGTGCTGAACTTATTTTGTTGGCTCAATAACGACTAAACATGAATTTTTATGGTTACATAGGAGACACCAAATCTTGATATCTAGGTTCGAACATGAAATGGGGAAAGTTAGATTTCATGCCAACTAAAAGTTGTGGAGCTAATTTCTAGCGGGAAAGCAAATCTAAAGCCAAGAAAGTGATAACTATGCTGATGCAATAAACCAAAATCTAGTATAATGAACCAAATTTGTATAGTATCTAAATAGCTGCCATGTAGCCAAATGTTGCACGGTGACCCTTTTCTTTACTGGCTGTTTTAGGGGCCGGCAGAATTGTTAGAGAAGCCGGAAAACAATATTGCTATCTTAGGGGGTGTTATAAGGGGTGTCTAAAAACATTGAAAAGTCTAAATTACCCTATTGATTTTCGGTTGGATTAAACCCTAAAATCCAACCGAAATTTGCTTGCTTTCCAGTTTTTCGTCTGGATGTTTACAATTTTGCATGCGTAATTTGCAGACGAAAACTAGTTTCTTAGATTGTGTCACAATGATTGTAGCCGAAATTAATGTTAAATGTGAAAAATGCAGACGAAAATTGAGTACGCTAGATTTTGTTTTTTCGTCCACATATATCCAACCGAAACTGTTAATGGCAGCACTTTCGGCTGGGTTATAGTCCAAAATCCAGACGAAATTTGCCTTTACAAAAACTTTTGCTATAAAGAATTTTCGGCAGGAATCTCATAATTTAACAAACTTTTCGTCTGGATTTTAAAAAAATTCCGCTGAATTTTGTACTTATATCTAGACGAAAATTACTGTACGACCAAGATTTCCCCAAATTTGAAAAATTTCGGTTGGATTAAGAACAAACCCAAACCGAAAATGGGGTTTCGGCTGGATTCTGGGTAAAATTCCAGACGAAAAACACTTCTGGAACACACAAAAATCACATTTTTACGTGATTTTAAAGATTTGAGAACATATAGAGGCATACTTGAGTGTTTTCTTGTGTTGATCCATGATTTACGGGGTGAAAGTGTTCATAATATGCAGGATTGAGCTCCAGATTGTGATTTATGCCCTCGTGTGTGCCTATCAATTAAGTAGGGGTAGTTTGGAATTAAAAAAATATGTTCGATAAGGGGTTTTGAAAAAAAGCTATTGGACAACCCTATTTTGTCTTATTATCCGGCTTCTCTAACAATTCTGCCGGCCCCTAAAACAACCAGTTTTTCTTTCGTGCGATTCAAAATATATCTCGTGATTCGAAATCTGCACAAATGCTTGATCCTAAATATGTCATTGTAAGGAAAAAAAAGTTTTCTTCTGCTGTAAAATCTACACGATTACTCGCATTCTATTAATGTGATCCTAAATCTATCTCGTGTGATTCAATATTTGTAAATGACTCAAAATATATCTTATGATTCGAAATCTGCACAAATTCTAAACTATAGCCCAAAATATGTTACTCTAAAGAAAAAAAAGTTTTTTCCTGCTCCAGAAATATGCTTGGTTACTCGCATTTTGTTACTGTGACCCTAAATATATTTTTTGTGACTCAATATATGTAAGTGAGTCAAAAATATATCTTGTGAGTCGAAATCTGCACAAACCCTAATTATAGCCCAAAATATGTCATTATAAAGAAAAACAAACTTTTTTCGGCTCCAGAAATCTGCACGATTACTCGCATTATGTTAGTGTGACCCAAAGTTTTACGTAACATAATCTATCCCATGATTCATAATTTGCTTTGTGGCTTTTACCTCCCGCCCGAGCACGTTTAACTGCAGAGTTTTTTTGGGGTATTACAATACCACCACCTTTAAATTGGAGTCGTCTCAGCTCCGGAATATATTTTTAAAGCCCAGATCTCTGACGTTATCTGCCCCTCATGAGACGAGCTACCTGGCACACAACCCGTCCAGCGTACTCTCCCACCCTTGACAGATGAATCGTCGTCGGCTCTGATACCATCTGTAACGACCCGTCCCTCCACCGATATTGTCCCCACTTAACCACTGCGGTCATCCGACAGCAGCTTCCCGGGAGGTCACCCATCCTTGGACTACTCCCGCCCGAGCACACTTAACTGCAGAGTTAATTATGCTTGAAAAGGCCTCGGTGTTATGAAAGGACAAACAATTACTTATATTCCATTCGGCGAACCTTACCTGCTGAATCGGGGTATTACAAACAATCTGCTCTTTTTTTCTTACTCAAAAAGGGCGATATATTAGCAAAAAATAACTCAACACCAAGTAGGTGTATGAGCTAAAACAGAGTTCATGCAGTAAAATAGATAGCTGCAGGAAAAAATGGGTACAATCAGTGCATAATAGCTCCCAGTTGCTAATTAAAGTAGTTAAAGAGATGCCCTTGAAAATTTGTGTGCCTGTACACCAGTTATATATCAGGATCTTCACTTGATCAATGATTTCCTTCACCTCCCTATATTTGCCATTGTAGTATCTTACATTCCTCTCAAGCCACACTGCCCACCAAACTGCAAAGGGGATAATATCCCAAATATTTTTCCTAAGACATGATTGAGACAACTTTCTTTTCTTCCATTACCAGACTGTGCTTCTGACAGTATCCTGGAACACCCATTGTAGTCCATATTCAAAAAATAGTTCCATATCTCCCTTGTTGTATCACAGTGAAGAAATATATGTTGGTTGGACTCAGCTGATTTCTTGCAGAGAAAACAACCATTTATGGCTATAGTGTTTCCCGTATGTATCCATTGTTGGGGCTGCATTGTAGCATAAAGTCCAAACAAAGAAAACCACCTTATGTGGTATTTTTGGGTTCCAAACACACTTTTGTGGAGAAACCAAAAGCCCTTGATCTTCAAGTGCTTTGTAATAGCTTGCCTCTGAGAAAGAGTTACCTGCAGTCCACACCAATTGATCTTGTACTTTACCAATGTTAAAATTAGCAAGTAAGTTAAGCAAATGAGCTACATTTTCCACTTCAGTTTCTTTTAGATTCATGGAAAAAGCAAAATTCCAGTTATAGCCATTATTGATTTCCAACATATCCTGAATAGTACCATCTTGCCATCTACTAATGTTGTAAAGATCAGGAAATTGATCCTTTATAGTTTGGCCATTAAGCCACAGTTTTTGTCTGAAAAACACTGTACCGTCTCTGGGTACTTTCGTAGTGCTCGAGATCAAAATCGAACAAGACTAGCCTAAACCAAGTCAATGGCCGTTCAAGTCTTGCTTCGGTCACAGAGAGGATAGGGTTGATCTAGGGAGGGAAACATTGAAAGAAACTTGAGATCAGGTTGAGAATGTGTGTTTCTGGGTGTGAGAGTTCAAGATTTTCGTCGTAAATGTGACTAGAAATCTTCAAGGCTGGAAGTGTGTTGAATACTCAGAATCTGGTTTTGCTCGTGCACTGAGGCTCTGGTGTTCTGGTTATTCTGTGGTGTTCTGCCTTGGAAGATACAGGAAGCCTCTATTTATAGTGTTGAACTCACCCTGATCTCTCGACAGAGAAGGTGGAAGCCTTGGAAGAGTGGAGGAGTGGAGGACATGAGTTGTGCTCTGTAACTGCTAAAGTCGTGTAGAACGTGTCCACTCAGCACCACCTTCTTGTAACTAACTGTCCATCATCTCTATCAGTTTCTTTCTAACTGTCGTAGACCGCCAGACCAATACCCATAAAGTTATCCCCTCGTGTGATGTTTTGATATCTTGTGTAATATGCAGATGTTGAGCTTAAGTAGCATTGTGTGGCAATGGCTCTATGGCCAAAATAGATGTGGTGCATGGATGCTATGCCTTATAGCAACGGCCTTGGCCTTTGGCCAAGGACAAACAGTGGCGTTACGATTTTGGCACCCATGGCCTAGTGGCCAAGGCCAATTCTTATGGCGCCATGAGCATGGCGCCATGGCCTTGTGGCCACGACCTTGACTTTGGCCTATTGTGGCATATTAGGCCACGCCATTTCGACTATGGCATGTTGTGCACTTGGTTCATGGCGTATTTTAGGTCATGGCATGTTTAGCCATGGCATACTGGGCCCTTCTATGTTCAGATTATGGCCTGCCTAGGTGTGTTTAGGCTGTTTGTATACTTCTCAGAGAGCTCTGGACAGGCCTAGAGTCGCGATGTTTATGAGGTTTTCATTGAGACTCAGATGTTAAGTCGTATCTTAAGAGGAAATCCATGAGGATGTGTCTCTGTTAATTCTCCACCATAGTACCAGTGAGCAATTTAGTTCTGATGTCGAGGAATTCGAAGCGATGTCGACATGAAGTAAATTGGTGGTTTTATGAGTTGGTGGGTTATTTAGCATTGCACTATGATATTATTCTCTCCACCGGGAGTTATAAGAGAGAATTCAAAGAGACCATATTCAGCTTACATAATAGGCTGTATTATGAGCTATAGAGATGTGCCTGAATAAGCAATCGCCTCTTGGCAAGGCATAATTAGAGAGTCATTTATTTTTGTCCTTCTTCCATTTTTTACCATCTACATTAAGTCCCCTGGTTAGTGTGGAACAATAATGTTTCATACTAAGCACTGGATGGTGTAAGCAATTTTAATGGCCTTAGGGTTTTTTTTTTCTTTTTTCTCAATACTAGCAGAGATTTACAAGGATCAAATCTTAGTGCTAATTACAAAGGACCAAACCTTATATGTGTTATTGGCTAAAGTTTTTTTTTGTTGCAGGTAACAAGGTTAGTGGATGGGGCAAGCATGTAGTAGCCAACAGTATAGGCGAGGCCATGGTCGGGGCGCCGTGGAAGATGGGCAGGGGCGTGGCCGTGGCGCCCTAGCCACGGCGCCATGATAGCCACGCCCTAAAAAAATATTCTTTTTTTTACTCGGCGCCATGGTGGCGCCGCAGTTTCCTAATGCCAGCCCTAGGGCTGGCGTGAATTTCGAGGTGGCGTCTCTTAAGGCGCTACAAATCTTGTCCTTGGACCATATGTATGTTTCCTTTTTTTAGAAATCCTACTAGTATTAGGATTTGGTTGTGTATAGATATATACATACATGCCTAGGTTAATCTTTCCGCAGAGGGAGAAAATAAAGATAAGAGATTTCACCAGAGCAGTATTTCTTCTTCTCTCTTGATTCGTCTTCTTTAACCGTGTTTATCAATCCTTGTTCTTCATGTCGTCGAGTGGAGCAACAACGAGAAGCAACAAGGTAACCTAGTTTTTTT